>WMED01005872.1:0-19048 GCA_019650415.1 Pipa parva | reverse complement strand
GTAATGTATTTACATGCTGCACTGCTAGTAATGTATAGTAATGTATTTACATGCTGCACTATTATTAATGTATTTACATGCTGTACTGTTAATAATGTATATTAATGTATTTACATGCTGCACTGTTAGTAATGTATTTACATGCTGTACTGTTAGTAATGTATTTACTTGCTGCACTGCTAGTAATATATTTACATACTGCACATTTAGTAAGGTATTTGCTAGTGAAAGTATGCAGTATATAGCAGAAGATCACTTATGCAGTTACTGTAATATGAATACTCAGTATTTTACAATGTTTTACCAGACACAATTTTGTTAATGTAATAGTTTAGAATATGATATATGTTAGTTACAACAGCTCCCCTCAGTGTGTAAGACTGCCCTCCATTTTATTGCAGATCCCAGCTCGTTAATAAAAAGCACCTTAATACACCCACTCAAGCTTGCACTGTGGAATTAATTTATCACGTGTTACACTGATATCAATGGTATTTTACAACACAAGTGTGGAAAAAAATTAATAATTTTTTGCCAGTGTCGACCAGGTGAACATATTTTGGCAAAAAAATTGAACAGATTGTCTTTATCAGTCAGTGACAACAGCTATATTGATTAGTAGCCAATATTTCACCTTTACTAAGTCTAAAAACATTTCAACTTTTAGATATATTACCCATAAAGTGCAATTCTTATTAATGTTCAGTATCTTAAACAATGTATAGTGTACATTTAAGATGGGATGCCCCCTTAGGGCTAAATTTATTAAAGTCGATAGGACTGCTCTTGGTCTTTCCGAGTTTATCAAGCGAGATCTCACATTGTACCTGCAAGATTACTGCATGAGTTTTTTTTATCTCAATTTTTCAATAAAAAGGTAGCCATCCTACTAATGTAAAGTATTGCTGCCTTTCCATCGAAAAATTGAGATCGAAAAACTCATGTGGTAATCTTTCTCGATAAATTCAGAAAGACTGAGGCCCTTATTCACCAATGTGCGAAGTGAACCGCGTAGTGTTCGACTCACTTCACACATTGGTGAATAAGGGCCTGAGAGCGAGCTTTCTGACTTTAATAAATTTGAAATGTATTAAACTCGGAAAAGCCGTTTGCTCTTTTCCGAGTTTAATAACTCGAGAGGATGATTTGAAGTTTCTCCCAGTAAGTATCACGAGATTTGACTTGTGCGATACTTGCTTTGACAAACTTTTTAAATTAAATATATCCATTGAATGGTAGCTATACTGTATGGCTACTTTAGTGGGTTTTTTTTTAACATTTCTGTTTTTAGCCAGTGCAATATTAGTATGGACGAAAAAAATATTACGATGTTCAGGTGATATTTAAAACGAAGTAAAACAATTTCAGCAGGACCATTTCAAAGCAAAATGTTATAATTCCCCCACCTCCCAATTTCCCTGCTGCTTGTACCTGTAAATATTTACGGTTAAAGTGGCTATTAAATTAATGAATTTCACAGAACATCTTCATTTTTTTCTCATGTAGCACAGGATAGGAAAAAGAAAGAAGGTGGAAAAGTCATTGGAGCAAACCAAGCTTGCTTTTATACAAAAATTCCTCCAAGGAATTAAAAAAAAATAAAAATTATATTTTAGAATTTTTCGTTTCAATTACTTTTTTTTTTTTTAGGATTGTTGGCAGACAGTTGTATACCTGCTATTGTTTTCTTAAAAATGCTTTGGAATAAGCATTTTGGCTACACTGAGAAGTAATATAACAGGAGTCCCTATCAAGTTTAGTTTTGGCATTTTGGTTTTATGAAGCAATACATATACTGAATCAAAGTTCAAGATATCCAGCACTGGCAAAAAGCCTTGTAAGTCTGTCAAATGGACAGATTCTCAAAAATAAGAGTTATTTTTCAACTCAAACCTAAATAAAAATGTTAGGTGCACCCATTGAGATGACACATGATCTCTGATTATACCAAAACGTTTTTTTGACACAATTTATCTGGTAAAAAGCAGGCCAATGCTTAAATAGGAGTAACAATTAAGTATGTATATCAGCCTTCCTATATGGGAGATTTACAACAATCTTAAAAACGCTTATTATGAACAGTTATCTTAAATTTACCTGGGAAAATAGTGTCACATTGGACAATATTGCATCACAATATTGAATCCTTGTCTATATAATCTAGCTTGTCTTCTATTAATGATCATGTCTACAGTGGGAAGGACTTTGGACTCAATAAAATACAATGAAAAAATATATGAAAAAGTATTTTTCAGAGATTGTGGCGGTCTATTGTATCATAAAGGAAAAGCTGTGCGCAAGTTTAATAAAGATTGGCACTGGGAATGGATACAATATCACTGGATTAGGGATCTAGGGAGCCTGGATAGGAGGACATTCAGACAATGAGTGCTATGAATAGCAGAAATTAAAATCTCCTGCCACACCAGTGGGGAAGGAGTGCATCAGGCATGTGTTATTACCCAGCATTGACTAATGTCAATCAAAAGCACACTGCCGGTTCTCACAAATGGACCACCTCCACTCAGAGGTGGCATGGAAGGCCAGTGAAGAAGGAAGAGGCACCCTGGGATGAAGGTAAGTAACAGTATTTTTTATTGTTTGATAATGCCTTTTGAAAAGACCATTCAGGTCCGCTGGATCCAGAGAACAAGAAAACCCCATGTTTTCAGATCTTTTTGATTTACTTATTTAGGTATATTATGGATAATGGCATTATTGCTCCTCAACTTTTTTTCTGCATTGTTTGTCAAGAAATTGTTTCAGCCACATTAGTCCAACTGAATTATTTAGAAAAATGAGTACAGAGGGATTAACTGATGTATTACCTCTGTGAAAAGTTTCACCAAAAAAGATTATATTGAAAAGTATTGAGAAAAACAATTTATCTTAGTATTACACCTCGTTAGCCCATTTATGTTTATTAGAAATATTAAGGGAAAGTAGATCATGAAGAAGTAAACAGAATATTCATCATGGGATGAGCATTGTTGATTCCCTAGAAACTTTAAAATAAATTAAAATGACTGCCTGTTTCATTGTTGAAAAAGTATACTGTATGCATTTTGGCTTCTTTTTTTTTAGCAACACAGATTGCTATAAATCGTATTATTAGGTGAATGTATCAACAGGATACAAATTTGCCCAATTCTTGTAATTCATACTAACTATACCCTATTCAGTTAGCACTTGGATAGTGCTCCTATCTGAATTAAAGCAAACATCAAATAAGTTGCTATTTCCTCCTGGGCAAATTTTGACCAAGATGACACATTTCACACTATATGGCCTGTGCTAACTGAATGATAGACCAGTCTAATATGTTTCATAATAAGTGCAACAAATGAAATTGAAAACTGGCATTAAATTCTGAAATATACAGACCTAAGGCGAAATTTATTAAAATCGAAAATTGCAATATCGGATGATTTTTTTGCCGATGTCGCGATATCAATACTACCAATATCAGTCAATCTTTACCAATATCATGATGTCAATGTTATATCAGTCAATTTTTTACCGATATCATTATTGCCATTACCGAGATATCGGCTGATTTTTACCGATATCGCGATATTGATACTGTCAATATTGTGATTTGTCAATATCATGATATCAGTAGTATCGATACCGCAATATTGATTTTTTTTTTTCAAAATTATGGATGTTTCCATAGAAATGAACAGATTAACAGATTTCAATATTGCGATATCAATATTGCAGAAATCGCAGTATCGGCAAAAATCGTCCAAAATCGCGATATTGAAAGTATCAGCATCGCTATATTGGGAGAAATCAGCCAATATCACAATATCGGCAGTACCGACATTACAATATTGATGAAAACCATCAAAATCGCGATATCAACAAAAAAATGACAATTTCACAGTACCAATATTGCGATATCAACAAAAATTGGCCAATATCGGCAATATTGACATTGCAATATTGGAAAAACGGTGATATCGTGGTACCAATATCGTGATATCGACAAAAATCAGCCGATATCGGCAATATCGATATCGCAATATTGGAAAAACGACCAATATCACTATATCAATATTTTAGATTTTAATAAATTTCACCCTAAAAAATTTAAAAATATATACTTTGTAATATATAAAATATATGTAGCAAAAGAATAGGGACAGGTATAATAAAATTGTTCAGGTCTTCAATTTTCCTATGTCTTTCTTGACTAGAGTGAGTGAACCAATCACCAAACGCATCTTAGTCTCTGAGGATCTCTAGATTCATGAGAGTCAATTATCAAATATATATGAAAAGGGCAACAAAAATTGCTGACCCTTTCTTTTTCAGCCTGTGAGATTTAATAATACAATGTTGCCATCATTAACCCAAGTGATACATAGAAGAGCAATTATGAAAATTACACTTTCGCATACACAGATGCCATTTAATTTTTCCACAGGAGAAAGAACTTTCCTTAATGATTGACTATTTATAGTATAGGTAATTACTTTAATCAATCACTTGTGAAAGTATTTTACTCCATTTTGTAAAATTATTCTTTAAGGTGTAATTATATAAAAATGATATGCTTGGTGAACAAAGACATGCTTATGCATTTCTAGTCTTCAGGAAGGAGACATACATGCTTTAAGAGAATGTAATATTTTATAGACAACATAATCACTGATATATTGGACTGAAATGCTTTAGCTACTACAGGAAAATGACTAAATCATTTAAACACAATCTTGGGTTTTGCAGAGTTATTCAACATCTCACGAAACAATTATATAAATTATTATTTAAATATTTAGATTGGCTTGCTGTGTGATATATAAATTATTTTAATCTGTATACATGTAAAATGTGACATGTAGTTACATGATTGGTTAACTGTTCTGGTGGCAATGTGGTATGTAATAGTATTCCCCTGTATTTATGCAATAGATATGGATATCACGTTTCAGTGTTGGTTTGGAAGCTTTACTTCTGTCATTCCTTTACTTTGCATTTGTAAACTTATTTAGTCAGTGTATAGTTCCCATATAGCATCTGACCATACATTGCTCCATACCAGATCATCTCTTTAGCATTTGATTTTCAATTAGACTATTGCAAAACACATAAAATAATACAGCATAAACACAAAGGAACTTTAAAAAAGGAGAAAGTAATATAGACTAGTACTTACAGAGGTTATTTTACTATAGGTATTCTTTCTGTACATAACTGGTGCTCCTGAAACTTGCTGATTGAAGAACTTCACGTCTTCTCACATGATCATGGAGAGAACCTTGTAGGGAACAATCTTAAGCAGCCCTCTGAGGAACAATACAATACAACATTAAAATGGCCATTTACACTCTACATTTGTTTCAAGATATGGTAGTTACCTGTAATGAGATGTTAAGATACCGTATGCAAAGAAAAAAAAAAAGCAGGATGGCAGGTAGAAGCCATACAGGATGACAACTGGATGACTGTAAATGTATTGTGTACATTTATGATTTTTCATGGTTTATTGTGTAGTAACATTTTATTAGAATTGATTTAATTACGTTTCGGAAACAGATTACCAGAAAGACACTCTTTATTGTCAATATAAAACATATTCTTAAAAAAAAAAAGAGGTCTACAATGATTACACTTATTTCATAAAAACAATTGAATGCATGAATATTCACCCTCAGTAATCACTTCGATAGACAAACGAGACCATCCTTCTGTAGTCTGGGTCTTTCAAGTGACTGTAGTACAATTACATCTATATATTAGGTCCAACTGCAGAAGAGCCAGTTTCCTAGTTAAAGCAAGATCATGAAGACAAATTTAGCACTATTCACTCTTCTGAGATGTCTTTATCCTAAAGTTCCCAACAAACTCATGGTTGCCAGAGGCAGAGGTTACTAATATATATACTAATTTGCCTTTATTTATTTTTTACTTTTTAGACTTTTACCAATTCTCAATGAACTAAAAAGCTGGACTTCCTTGATATCTGTTTGAAAGTACCATCCTTGCATTCATCTTACTTGTCCAATTATTATTTCATCAAAATGTAGCAAACGGGTGCTTGAAAAGTATATCCACGGTCATTTACAAACATGGTAAACTACTGGGGAAAAATGAAAAAACACAATCGAATGCTGAAAATAAAAGATTTCTTTTTTTTTTTTTGAGTGTATATTAACACAATGATAAATTATTCCAAGTAATCAAAGAAATAAATTATATCCACAAAGAAATTAAAATGAAAACTAACGATATCCAGACTCATTCTTTTATTTATTGCTTTGTTCGATAATGAGGATAAAGCATCTGCTTTCCATTGTATGAAATCTGTTGTTCACTGAGATATGAAATAAAAAACTTCATTTTTTTTCTGTATTTGCACATATGATTTTTACTTGGAATTCAACTAAAATATCAACTTATTTCGCAGATTTTTTTCTTGGTGTCTGTACAGTGGACTAAATAGAGATAAGTATGCAGTCTGGAGTCTGAGTAATTGTTGGTTTCAACTGTTTGATCTGTTTCAGGAACCATTGAAAATTTTAAAAAGAAATCCGTGCAGAGGGATTAAAAAAGCAGTTAAATTCCATGTGTCAATTTCAAAGGCAAATGAACAGCCATTGTACTTGGTACAATGGCTCTCTCACACTGGAATCCCAGAGAGTCCTGGTATTTACCACCAACCTTATAGTGCCATGGGCTTCCTGCTGCGGAATACACTATGATCTAGTTTTTGCAGGTAAAGTCCCAGAAAAGTACTATTTAGCTAGGCAACCACATATATAAGAACAGGCTGAAGGTCAAAGCAAACATTACAAAAAATTTCATTAATGTTAAATCTATAATATATCTCTACAGAATGTAATTTAATGCATTATCCCTGTATTCATCCCTTTACTTTAATAATCACTGGTCCCAATTACAGTCTAAAGTAGTGACGGAGAACCTTTTCAGCACCGAGTGCCGAAAAAGCAATGTCACTCACCAGCGCCATCCCTGAAGTGCCGGCGCTGATGAGTCATGTCATCGCTCCTGCATCAGAGAAGGAGAGCTCTCCAGTGAGCGAGCACACCTCACTGGATCTGACCTGAAAACTGTCATGTAGGGTCTGTGGCCTGCACTGAAGGCAGTGGTGGTGACAGCACGTGTGCCCTCTCTGGCATGCATGCGTGCCATAGGTTTGCCATCTCTGGTCTAGAGAATGTATGATTATGTATCAATATTGGATTTACACATGTGGACATTGCAGTTTTTTTTTCCCAAAAACTGGGCAAAAATGGAGCAAAAAGGTCAAAAATGTAGTTTTCAACCTTTTCACCCAATTTTTGTGGAAAAAAGTAAAAAACAGAAAACTTTCGACTTTAGTAAATTTTGCCCTGTACATTGTCCTGTTCCCTTCTGGGACTTCCTGTACTTTTAAAGTATCTATGGAGGTTCTAAAAGCATAATAATGTTACAGTAGTGACAAATCATTCAGTAGCTTCCATAACTGCACTAGACAAAGCTAGTTTAGCAGCAAGGAATACTATCCAGGAACAAATTGGCAAAACGCTGCTTTTCTCTGCCCAAACATATACATCCTGTATATTACTTGTAAGCATATTTTCTCTAAGAACAGACTGCATTTTCACCTATTGCATCCCTTTAAATGTTAGAGTAAAATTTATTTGGAAAAAGCAAGTATCTCTGTGAAGGTAATAAAATGAATATACTGCTCTGCGGATAGAAACTTTCCGAATGAAGAATCTCTGGCACAGCTTTCTTCACTGCAGCACTATAAAATGCAGATAATCTGACTTCCAGCATATGTTTGTTCGGAAAGATAAGCTCAATTCTGGTAGACTGAACTGTAGAAAGAAATGCAAACATTACACAGATACACTGAACAGAACTGTCATTAATGCACGCAAACTATAACTAAAAATTGTTGTTCCTGGGATTATATTATAAATATGTTTCCCCCGTGTAATATATACAATATATACTGTAGGTTATTTTTATAAACAGACACTTTTAGTACTGGTGTAAGATCTTGTGTAACTCAGAAAAGGAAACATTGCTTTGTTCACTGACAATGTAATACTGCTCTACTAATTGCTTAAACAGTTTAATTAATTAGGTCCAGTGTTACAGTTATAGATTCAGCTAGCAAAGTGACCTTTAAGGCCAGGTCACCTCTTACATGTTGGGTATAGTGGGATTTATTTAAACTAACAGCATACCAAGGATTATTTGATTTAAAGGAGATCTATAATAATAATAACCTAAATATATCTATTTGTGCCCAGTATCAGTACACTACCTGTACTGAGACACAATCGGCTTTCATCCCATGATCCTATGCCCAGGATCATGAGATGAATACCTCCCCACTGCAGCTCTCTTCTCCCTTCTGTGTGTGACAGTGATCATTACACAGTACCTTCCCCCCTCCTGAATTTCTCTAACTCTGACCTACTGCGAGTGCACTGATAGGTTTCTTCCAAATACAGATTAGACATTTATGCAATTTCAGACTGTAAAGAAAATTCAATTCAATATCTGAGAACCACCCAGATGCATTCTTTTCATTACAAGCCTTTTAATAATACAAATACAAAATAGTTATAAACCGGTGAACAGTATGTACTTACGTTCCAGTCAACATTAACCCCCAAATTTCATAAAACATGTAAAAAATTTCATCCAGAAGGAAAGTAAGCTTTCCTCCTGTGAGAAAGATCGATGATACTGGATTGATGTAAACCAAACATTGTACCTCCAAAACTAGATGCTAAGAAAAACACTATTTTTGTTTTAATAATTATACACTAACTCTAAAAGCACTTCAGGGAAATCCAAAGAAAGAGGAGCAAGGTTGCGAAAACGGTAGTAGCAATGCTACAATTTATTTTGGTGCATCATAACATATTTTGGGTTGACATACCCTTTTTCAACCCGAAACATGTTATGATGCACCGAAATTAATTGTAGCATTGCTACTACCGTTTTCGCAACATTGCTCCTCTTTCTTTGGATTTTGTTAATTTATATGGTTGGCAGGTCACGTGGTCCCAGGTTGCTTTACACAGGTACTACATGTTTGTTTGCACAGATATTCACTTCAGAGAAATGTTATTGGTGGCAATGCTAGGATAACGTATTTAAAAGCTTATGAGTAACTTAAGATAGGAAGTTACAAGCTGACGTATTACCCAATTGGGTAATAAATAAAGTACGAACTGTCGCATAAAGGTGTGAATTCACCAGCTAAAAACAGTCACAATGGACTGCGACTGTCTCAGTTGTGTCTTTATAATGAGAATATTGTTGCAGTCACAACTTTACTATGGAAATATTGTCGCAGACGTAACTTTAAAAATTGTCACAGTCGCGACTTTACAATGGGAGAATTGTTGCAGTCACGAATTTGCTATGGGAATCCGCTGTTAGAGAATTGGTCAGTCTAATTTTGACTTTAGAGAATAACCCCCTTAATGAAATATAGTGTAAAGTAAATGTATTTAGAGGCTAAATTTTACTTGTATCAAACACCTTAGGAGGATATGTGAAATTAATTGGCAGCTTCCTAGGTCTGGGCCTTATTACTTAAAAAGGATGTCCTGGAGATTGGAAGGGTTCAATGCAGGCCAAAAAAAAAAAAAAGATAAGGGGAATGAAGAATCTCAGTTATGAGGAGTCTTGAAAAAGACAGCAAAGGGGGTGACATAATTATCATATAAATATCTAACGGTTTCTTATAAGAAACATTGTGATAAACTGTTTAAGACAACATCAGTTGCTTTTGGGCATACTCCAAGGACGAAAGAAAACGAGTTGCGAGGAGAGTTCTTTACTGTAAGGGCTGAGATATTAGTTGTACTGAAACTGGTTCTGGCAAAATCTCTGGGGTAGGTAAAATGAATGGATAGTTATGTAAAAGAATATAATACTAGGAACTGTTACAGATAGGTTTATTTTTAAATAACATAACATGAAGGTTTATTTAACTAAAAAGCTTCACACTTTTTTCCCCAAAAATATTTCTTTATAAATATGAGTGTTTCCTTTAATATCTGCTTCTTTAAAGAAAATTTAAATTGAAAACTAGATTTTGCCCAGAGAAAGTAAGCCTGTGGACTTTTTTTCATGATATGCAGTTTTATTTATACAATACCATTTTTTTTTTTTAAATTTGATTATGGTATTATGCCATAATATCAGACAGTTTTAACTACAAAAACACAGCTAAAATGACTAACAAGGGTAACTGGGACTGTTAAGAAAATCAGCATGTGTGGTCTTTAAACATTGTTATCATTAATAACCTTGTCTGAACCAGTTAGCCCCATATGTGTTTAAAGTATTTGATAAATTAATCAGTAATATAAATATTATGGTAACTCTTCTGAATTTCCCTCCTCAGTTCTCAATGTCAAGATCATATATTTTTGAGTGGTGGACCAGACAAGTATGTCTTCTAAGCCAGCAGTAAATATCCCCAAGGGTCAGTCATTTAATAGGAATAGGGAGGTTATAGCCAAACGTAATATGATGTATTGCTCCAAAACCAGCTGCTAAGAAAATCACTTTTTTATTTTTTTAAATAAATGTTACACTAACTCCAAAAGCACTTCAGGGCAATGTTATGGGTGGCAATTGTAGGACAATGCAATAAAAAAGCACAGTTATGAGTAACTTAATCACATCTGCAGCTGGAATTTTAGAATGGTGTTTCCAATACAAACACAGATTGTATGGTACTTGGTCTACCTTGAGAACATAGACTGAGGAAATGGAATTACAGGTGTAAAGTATCATACAGAAAAGAATATATATATAAACAAATAGAAGACATCACCGCCATAAAAAGAAATAAATATTAGTGCCCAGCTCATTCATTGGGCCATTTCACACTGAACCCTAACCATAAACCATAAATACACATATTACATTAATACATTTATACATTACAATGTATAAATGGTCTAGGACAGGGATGGTGAACCTATGGCACATGTGCCAGAGAGGGCATGCAAAGCCCGCTCTGTGGGCATGTGTGTCATTGCCACAGCTGCCTTCAGTGCAAGCTGCAAACTCGACCTGACAGTTTTCAGGCCGGATCCGTGGCCTACACTGAAAGAGTGCTCGTTCGTTGTGGAGCTCCCCTTCCCTGATGCAGGCACACTCCCCCCCAATGCAGATGCGATGACATCACTCATCAGCGGCAGCACTTTGGCGGATGGTGCTGGTGAGTAACGTCACCTTTTCGTCACTCAATGCTGAAAAGATTTGCCACCACTGGTCTAGGATGATATCTGTAACCTATTTTATTGATGGCAGTCACAGCATAACCAGATTTACAAGGTAAACTGGCAACATCTAAATATTTATTTCTCTTTAGTAATGAATTTCAGTTTTATATAGTATTTGCCTGTTGTAGAGCACATATCATTTGAACATACTAATTAGAGCCAATGAACCTCGTTGGCTAAAGTGAGAAGTCGCCGATCGAATTCACTTCGCTACAATTTGAGTCGCATACTGCGTTGTACTTCTCAATAACTTTTTTCACCTTTAATATTGGCCCTTCTGTTAAAGATGTACATTTTAGGGAAAATTGAAATACAGGGTAAAGATTTCCAATTTCTCGTAAGAGTGAAAGCTCTACAACCAAAAAAGGGAGGTTGCTATCTCTTTAAAAATATGTATGAATTAACAAATTAGTCTTTTTTTAATATGGTCTCAAATAAAGACTATGATATATACTTCTTTACTTATTTTTATTGGGTATTGTTTTCCTGTTTTTTTATGTTGAGCTAATATTGCAAATATTTTTTTCCATTTTTCAAAAACATAAATATCCATGATACCACACACCAATATTTACAGGTTTTATCAAGGTATAATATGCACCCATCCAGCTACAATAAATAGAATGCACCACGCTGATTAAGCACATTTCCCAATGACACTACTTCCCCTTATCTCCATGTCTCCATTTCCTGTGTGCATATCATTATCTATATATAACTGGGAAATCTGCTTAATAAGTTAGTGAAAGCAGATATGCAGAATAACCTATACCAGTATACAGGTATATTTTACTATTATATAATGATATGATATGACTGATAGAGTGCTTGCCCACAGAGAAGGCTCTGGGTGCCCTTTCTGGCACACATGCTGTAGGTTCACCACCGCTGTCTTATGAAGCCCAGCTCTCACCATTAAGGTACAAATGATTTTAGCATTTGACTGCCTGGAATGGGAGTTGCCATTTTAGCCTATAATTTGCATATGCTAGTTTGGCTCATTTCTCTAGGATTAAGAAGAACAAAACACATTAAATTTAAACATCTTGGAACTTTTCAATACTTTAATCTGTGTTTGAAGTTATAATGGGTTAAAGGAGAACTATGGTCAGATTACATCTTTATATATGAAGTACTTACTATACCTTAGTGAGAAGCGTTTCTCCAAGTAGATGTGTAATAAATTATCTTGCTTCAAATGAAACAGCACTGGAAAACTCCTGCACCAGGAAATGTATGTGATGTGTACCAGCCAGCTTTCCATGAAAGGGTACCATCCCCCGGACATTTTTGCCTAAAGCGTAATGTTATGCTTGTGCACTAGTTAGCTTTCCGGAGTCAAGTATCTGTAATCTACTGCGTTCCAGGAATATAAACAAAGCATGGCTGATGAGGACAAAAGGTCAGCACCCTGCTTAGCCAATAGCAGTCAGGCAGCTTTTTCTTCTCGTGTTTAGCAGTTATATCACACACATTTCTTGGTGCTGGAGTTTATTAGTGCTCTGTATTAAATCATTCTGCTGCAGATGCAACATCTACTAGGGAGAAACGCTTCTCACTAAGGTATAGTACTGTATATGTAAAGATGTAATTTGACTATAGTTCCCCTTTAATTAATGTTATTTTTGAATTTCCATGGATGGGAGTGCTAGAGTTCTTACTGAAATCCAGTCCCAGGCTAGCCTTTTCCGATATTGCTGCAAAGAAGAGTCATGATCCTTGGCTGAGCATTTAAGTCATAACCAGTGATCTGTTGTCATCAGTTATGGCCAAATCCACTAATGGCCAGAAAGACAGCATTTCAAGTTAAATTTTTGCTATTAATACAACTATATCAGAAACAGACTGTTGATCCTATAGGAGTCCGATTAAAATATGAGAACACAGTACATCATAATTAGAAAATAAAATAAAGAATAGTAGATCTGAATTACTTTATAAGATATAGTGAATAGAATGATACAACCTCGTTCATTCATAAATATATGGAACAGTATCAGTCAGTGTGGTTGTATCATGATTTAGGTATGCGCGCAGGTGCTGGTACATTCCATTGCTATACTTTACTTTATTTTAATCCTTGGCAAAAGGCTGCTATTAGCTTCATTAGGATCAAATCTATTATTAGGTCTGATTAATCTGTCAAGCCAACAGTAAATAGAGATTAGCATTTTACTAGCTTTGTACTTGTTTCTAATTCTCTGTTCCTAACTACATAGCAAAAGTAGCGGTGTCAAGGGAGTACAATACAATTTTTTTTTAAGAAAACAAGACTTTATTTTTTAAATGAGGTTAACCACCATGAGACATATTGGCATACTGACATGTTCTGTTCTGTACAAACTTCAGTCTACCATGCCTACTCAGTATGCTCCAGTGATTGTCAAGGTTGTTGCAAGTACTGTCCCTAGACTTTTCTTACTGCCTAATTACAGTAGTTTCTACAAACTTATCATATTCCATTTAATAATCAAATATACAGTCGAAGACCACCAGCATAATATTTCTTCCTCTAAAGTCTCTTGTTTTTGGCTAATTTGATATTGAAAGAAAATACACCAAACATCCTCAAGTACTTTGCAGTTCACTATAAGCAATAAACTCTGCTGAAAGTTTTTTTCCGCTCAATAAATTATTTTTTGTTCAGGTCTTTGTATAAACATTTACAGTAACAATGGGCACATTCATAATGTGTCCCTCTTCATTTTTTTCTTTCACGGGTTTCTAAGTTTATCTTTAAGTCCTTCAAAGAAATTTTAAATCTAAACAGATAGATACATATACACAATAAAACTCCTTTTGTAATTAAAAGGTTCCATGACCATATAAAAGTACAACAGCTACCTAAAGGACACCATCCCTTTAAACTAGAATAGGGTTAAAGGAACATTTTAGTCAGCAACACAACAATAACTTGCCTGTTTATATGTCATTGTTAAACAAATTAATTTTGCATTATGCCTCATTTACATATTCTTTTTAATGTAAGGATGGTTGTTTATTTATGCTCCCTCTCTCAACTACTTCCTCTTCAGTAGTTCAGATAGATGGGGGTAATTCACCAAAGAGTGAACTTACCCTCCGATCGTTCGCTTCAGTACTCATAGCCTGTTATGTGCTCGCTGATGTCCTGCACGCGGACATCAGCGAATGCTTTAAAGGGATTCCAGTCTCGCGAGGCGTCTCGAGTAGAGCCTCGTGAACTTCGCCGAGACTGGAATCCCTTTAAAGCATTCGCTGATGTCCGTGTGCAGGACATCAGCGAGCACATAACAGGCTATGAGTACTGAAGCGAACGATCGGAGGGTAAGTTCGCTTTTTGGTGAATTACCCCCAGAATCTTAACTGACTGACTGAGAAGTTTGAGAATTCTGAGAAGCCAATTAGAAGATTAATAGCAATGCAATGTCAGAGAACTGCTGGTCACCTGCTTATTTCTGATAGTTTTCTTCTTCTCAATCTTATTGGGATTCGACGATTGGAAGAAATTGAGAGAGAAGTGGTTTCTGTAAGAATTTGAATATAAGTAAAACAACACAAAATATGTAAAAAAATATACAGAGTAATACAATAATAAACAGAAATAATTAGCAGGAAACTGCACTGTTCATTTAGGGAGAAGGGGGAACACCAAAGTCTTAAGTAACAATTAAACTAACTTTACATACACCTATAAAACAGAGTTAGTGTTGTTCATCATACAATGGTTCATGGACTTTATCAATTTCTCCTGTTTGTGGGAATCATTTTCCTGGTAAGCATCAAAAGAAATTAACAAAAGAATCCAGTCCAATTTCTCACTAAGTCAGAGCCCGCTAAAATACTTTTCTCTCAAAATCAGACTTTCACTGCCAAAAGCAAAGTGCCGGTTAGGTTTTGGAGATACATTCCACAGCCCTCATATAGTTCCAACAGCATCACCGTCTGATGATGTCAAGGGCTCTGTGTATTTTTGGCATTACTTTGACTCAGTTTACAACATGTTAATCGAACAGGCACTTTCTAAATTTCATTTTGTGTGGGTCAAGATAACTTCAGTAAAACTTTCTGTTAAAAAAAACAAAAACTCATCCCATCAAGTGAGATAAGACTGCTGTGTAAATACAAAACATATTGCATATACTGTATATTGCATTAAGGAACAGGAAAAATTAAAAAAAAAAGAAAAATTTGAATTTTATTGGATGATTGTGTCCCTTAAAACTGTCATCTATTTATTGATTTTATTTTTTTTTATTGTTGATAGAGCCAATAAATGTTAATTGAATTATAATTGTAAAAATTGTGGAATCTGTGAAATTTGTGGATGTTTTTTAAAATATGTTTTTTTATGTTTTTGATTCAATTTCACATTGAATTAAATATAAAAATGGTCTCATTTTGTAACTATTGTATTAAATTTGCACCTTACATTCAGAAGTGAATAAAAGAATCAAGTACACAGATAAAGGGAGCTCGATCTCACCCAGATGTTGTTTTTTTTTTAACTCAATAAATGAGCTAAGCATCCATATAAAAAAGGAAATCTCCAGAGTGCAAGGGTCCAGTCTGTCCAGTTGCTGAATTTTCTGAAGTCATTATTTGCCTTGTTATTTCAAAGTTTGCTCAGATATACTGATTGGCTCTAGATAACACTTGGTGCCTCTTGTAACCCATGTTTTTGAATAGTATGCGCTTCAGATTGTCCTGGTTTTCATTTAGCCTGAAATTCTTGGCTTCAGTTTACAGCTTTTAGTGTTTTGCTTTTACTAGTAGCTTTTGGAGTGCTTGCAAATGAATGCTGTCTTTCTGCTTATGGATTCAACTCTGTGTATAATTAGTGTGTTCCAAGTAGTGAAACTCAAATTACTTTACTTTTCTGTTTTGAATTTTATTCATGTTAACAGACTAGCTCTGATTATTGTTGGTTGTCATAGCAGAGATTTTGTCTACAAGGAAAGTTAGCTAGCCTCTTGCTCAACCTGAGGAACATCACTTAACAGTGACCAGTAGTGTCAGACTAGCCCACCAGGTCACAGGGAAAACTGGCAAGTCCCGGTCATGGCAGGCCCTCCTGGAGTTTAAAACTGAACCATTATGACGTATTCTTGAGAGTAGTTTAAGGCATGTAGAGTTTAAAATAAAAAAGAAGTAGGAAAGTAAGAATTAATTCCTGAAGACTGAAAAGGAGAATGAAGAAAGAAATAAATATTTTTCTTAGTGGTACCCTAATCTATTTCATGGTAGGCCCCTGATCTCTTGTTACCTGATGGGCCCAAGCACTTCAGTCCCACATTAGTGACCAGGGTTACTGTATATTGTTTAAAGGCAGTGGGGGCTGTAAAGCTCTTGAATGGTGTGCTCTCACTTAACATGTGTGCCATGTTATCTTAATTGTTGTGATATATTGCAAATCTGTAGATTTTGTACTAACTCACATAAATTAGGTTTTAACCTTTTTAATAGACCATTAGTGCAGGTTATAGAACAGTGATGGCTAACCTATAACACGTGTGTCGGAGGTGACACGTCAAGGCATTTTTGCTGACACGCGTCATGGCACCATTTGTGTTGCGCTCTCAGTAGGAGAGTTGCCCCGCCTTCAAAAAATTATGGATTTTTCTCAATGTGACACACCACCTGAGTTATGCTTGGTTTTTTGACAAATTTTGACACACTGAACACAAAAGGTTGGCCAACACTGTTATAGAACAACATTTTGGAGGATGTAATCCACCTTTCATCAGGTGTGTTTTCAAACTCTAATCTTCTAATTTGCAGTAACCACTGTGGTAACTGCCCCACACCCAGGCGTTTAGCACCACCACCACCTGAGGTAAAAAAGTTGTATGGTGTTCACTTCTCCTAACCTATTGGAGCTATATTGCAAGTCTGTGCCACCCAACCACTTACCACAGCCTGGAAGAACTGCTGTCTCAGTCAGGAAGTTCTTATTTCATATGTCATAGGTATGGTTTGTTTCTTTTTTCTATCATCTATTATCTAAATCTGTCCACCTACTAAGTGATATGTTTAAAGACAATTTTCAGCATAATGTTTCTGTTTGAGCATGCAAAAAAAAAAAAAAAACATCAGATGACTTGAAATGAAAACATTTTAAAAGCGAAATCTTTCCCTTGAATGATCTCTCGAGTTGCAGGCTCTTAAACCAGAAGGTTCTTGTTTTAAAACTGTATCCATCTTTTTATAGATTTCACATAACATCTGGGAATTGACAGAAATCACCTGGTTGTAAAGAGGTAAAAGGTGTCTAATCACATTGTTGCAGGCTTGTCTGCAGCCAAATACTTTAACATCAACAGCAGTCATGAGAAGAGAATTAAACACCCCCTTCTCCCTTGCCCTCTATGCTTCAACTTTTTAACAAAGCTTTGTCACTTTACCTACCTCTCTCGACCTACCCCTGTGTTTTTTATGACTTTGTTGATTCATGTTTATTACTGCATTATAATTAAAAATGGTTTATAAGTTAACGGAAGTTTATTTTTTATCGTAATGGCCCTATTATGTTTGTGCTTTCTTTATTCTTGTTCATTACTTTTGTTTTAGAAAAATACATTTTGTATGCCTTTCTCCTCCATTCTAAATTGGCTTGGTCGGTGAAGGATGCTTTTTCAAGACAGAAATCTTCTGAAACCTGTTTCCATGTGGTTTAGGAATCTTTGCTATTTTAGTCTATGTTGTTTTGAGACAAAGATATTGGAGACGATGAAGGCATATGTTTAATAAAGTGATGATTTTTTTATAATTGTTCTAACTGATAAAGATAATGGAAAAAATCAATTGTTCACCTGGTGAAGCAGCTAAAAGCTTTCTTGTGGCATCTGTATGTGATAAAAAAAAAGTATTACCACTGTATAAAGAAAAACATGCAATGTGGTGATTCAAAACCTATCCATCTGGATTATCTTTGTATATATTTGTGTGGTATTATATTGTCTGGCAGTAAAAAAGGCTCAACTTTTCCATCTTACTATCTGTAAATAAATAACAGATTGCAGCAGATAGATATTTTTTTACAAAGACAGAAGGTATCTGAAGTTATTTTCCTTTTATAGATGTTATACTTGCTTAGAATAATTTTATATTCCTTAATATGTTACATTACTGGTCAAGTCTCTTCTAAAATGAGTCTAGCAAAAAGCTAGGAAAAAAATGAAAAGACAGTAAAGCTTTTAGGTGTATTCCAGCATAGTCAAGAACAGACCTGGACAAACTATGGCCCGCAGGCCTCATCCGGCCCTCCAGACTGCTTAGAAGCAAGATGTAAAAATGGGGGGCGTGTCCAACTGCTGTAGGCATCAGCACATTTGACACGCCTCCCAGTCCTCTGAAGCCACCTGGGCCATTCATGCGGTTCGATGGTAAAAAATAATTGCCCGTCCCTGGTCAATAAAATATTTTTGCTGCATTGAGGTCCACCAGAAGTTGAAGAGAACTCTTAGATAGACAAACCTAACATTAATAGCTATGATGGTGAAACTGAGGCAGCCTAACTTTAGCTGTGTAGTGCATGGAACAGTGAATGGTTCACAGATATAGTAAACCATGGTACTTGGTGATAAACTCAAATTAGGTGATGTGCCTGTGCCAAAATCATTCTGTTTGTCTATCAACAGCAATGTTTACTTGAGCATATTTCCCCACATAACAATGAACCAAGGTGTCAGTGAATGAATTTTAATGACTTATTTAGTAGAGAATAAATGGTTAATATACAGTGGGGAAAAAAAGTATTTAGTCAGTCACCAATAGTGCAAGTTCCACCA
>WMED01005871.1:1001-19051 GCA_019650415.1 Pipa parva | reverse complement strand
TATATATATATACATTGTTTCTATTTCTATTTGATCTGGTGGGTGCCAAAAATGTAATAAAAGTCAACCTAAATATTTTGTGTCAATAACAGAAATCTAATTTGTTTATTCTCCCCTAACACTGGTCAATAATCATATGAGTTTTTATTTTTGTGAAATCCTTACATAATAGATTGAATCCATGTTACCTTCTCCTTTAGAGAACCATCAAAACAATCTACTCTGAGACAACACAGAATTATATTAGAAAATACTTTCCCTAGAAATCTTGTGAAATAACTGAGCAATATATGCCTTACCACTGCCATGCTGGAATTTTTTTGATTCTGTGTGTGTCTATTGTACCTACAGTAACCAACTCATCTATTAGTCTTTATCAGTCTGCAGCAACTGGAGCAATTTAGCTAAGTATGTTATTAGCTGGCATTAGTTACTTCTCTAGTGCAAGTTTGCACCTTGTTTTATGAATTTCCTCCCTTGGGGCATATTTATCAAAGAGTGAATGTGCCTCCCAAAGTGAATTAGCCATATTACATTACCATTCTCCCATATTACAGCAATGTCAAACTTGTGCATATTTATTAAAGAGTGTATTGTTGCAGTGATGGAGAGAATTGTCGCAAAAAGTATAGTAAGACAAATATTAGCAGTGACATATTGTACCAAATTTATTATAAATAGACACATTGTTACAAAGTGATGTCATCTTTTCCTAGATCTGTTTAAGGGAGACAATGTCACTATCACTATCTGACTACATTAGTTCATACATACTTGCAATATATATTTATTAATATAAGAAAGGAAAGGTAATTCATCAACAGGGGCAATCTTTTCTGAGGTCTAGTAACCCATAGCAACCAGTAATCTGTTAGTATTCATTGGTATCAGGGAACTGGAATTGTAAAAGCCAACCTCTGATTGGTTGCTATGAGTCACTTGGCCTTTGTTAAATTTGTCCCAGTTAATACATTATCCTGATTGTCTCTATTTTGTTTGCAAGTATAGTTGCCAAAGAATAGTTGCATAAAATCCAGAATTTATTTTTTTTTACATTCATTTAAATTCCTAGCTAATGTTGGCACATGCCTCTTAATGTTTAGGAGCTGAGTGATAGAGGACATGGATAATAAATGTATATGCAGTGCATGCTCATGACATGCTATCTTTTCTTGAAGGCAAGCAATATGCAAGATGTTTATTTGTTTTAGATCATGTTTTGGATAAAGCTTCAAATGCACTGAACACCCTCTTATTCCATACACTACTTTGATGATGCTATAGAACCATCATAATAGAGGATTTAAAGAGGAAAACATATTATTAAGATACAGTTTGAAAGGCATTTTGTTACCTAAAATTCTGCAGACCTCCATATTTGCAAGGGTTTTACATGTAGGCATTGGCAAACCAAAATCACTGTGTATTCCCATTTATCTGATGATGGCTTAGAATATATCAATTTCATTTCTTGGAAGAATGATGATGTAACTCACCAGCTACGGTATTGTATGCCTGTCTTATTATTTTTTATACTGGGTGATGTTGTCTTCCCACATCACTATTTTTTCAGTTCTCTGTAATGTAATACTAACATACATGTAGTTATCTGGCTGTTCAATTCTCAGGTCTTGTCATGTGCCAAATCTAAAGGTTTAGTGACCAAATACTAGAAATTTGACAAGAAGGAGAGTGTTGCAAAGTTGTTGAAGAGAATAATCAAGCAAGCACTCACAGTAGCATAGCTGAGAGCATTGAGCACAGCATATTTCCCAGGGGCCAATCTCCGTTTTGTCATTTTCACAGATTGAGTAGGTAAAAGTCAAGTTTAAAATAAATGAAACTTGATTATTTCAGTTTGTGGTTTTGCTCTACTTCTCTTATTTTACTGATTTTTCTTGGTTTTCCACAGTTTCACAGTTTTTTTTTTTTACTAATTATCTGTCAAATACATAAACCTATATGTTGCTCTGCCATCTCCAGGTGTATTTTTCCTTTAATGATTCAGTTATATCATGTGCCATATGCAGAGAAATTTGGGGCATATTTACTGTGATTTGCATCTGTAAATTTTGATCATTTGTATTATTTTTCTACACGTCCAATATTTTGATATTGCCCATTTAAGATCACTGTACCACCCTACCACTGCAGTCGTTTGACTTTGCCTTAGTTCTGTATTCATTTTTGCCCTTGCAATATTTGTCTGCAATGAAAACAAATTAAGAACGTTTATTTTTCCTAAAAACTTTTTACTTCTGCAGATCTGTCAAAAAAAAACAACATTATTTCATTATTTCCCATGAAATCATTATCGGCCAAAAGAAAAAAATTGAAAAAGGTAGAAATTTAAAAAATTCATAGAATATGGTCAAATGACAAATTAAAAATGTAATTTTTTTTAATCAATATAATTATTCAATTTTCAGAAAATTAGGAAAAATAAGTGCTGCGGAAAGATCCAAAAACATTACCAGTTAGATTTTACCAGTTGATACTGTGTCTATAAATCCAAATAGGATGTCTGAGGAGAAATGGGCAGACATTAGGAAAAACAACCCAGTAAACAAGGATATTTCACTAATGTGGTATAAAGAAAATATGGAGCATGTTTTCATGAAAATACTGACTGCAACAGAAAACAAAATACAGAAATACTGTAATAGTCAAGTATGACTCACTTTATTCACCTTAAAAATCTTCACACTTCACAAACGAAGGGATCATGTTTGTAGCAAATTCATGACAGCAGCAAGTTGCAAAAAACAGAACCAGCACTTCATATGGAGCAGCTAGACAAACAAGTAATATATTGCCAATGAGAACATTAGCACTGTTCTTATGATTTCCAGGGTAGTCATATTTAGCATTGCTTCAGTCATTTAACTACCAGGGGATACTGGGACATAATATTGTTCCTTGTGTTTATGGGAAGCTGTTTTATCTACATAGTGGAAGGTTATGCAACCCAATGTCTCCTATAAACTTTTTTTTTTCTTTTATATGATGTGTGTACCAGATGGACGACTTCTCTGGCATTATGTGATAGGTAATTTGGTGGCCTATAATAAAGGGGTAGAGCACTAAATACAAAATTTTAAAAGATTTTTTTTGAGCCTATATAGGACATTAATAGTCTTGGGCTTATTTAATTCAACACTATGAAAACCATATTTCATATATGGCAAGTCAACCATTGGCAAGTTACCACCCTGTGCCTAAAAATGTCTGCACGGTTTTCAGTGTGTTTCACAGGATTAATAAAACAAATGCACTAAATCTGCACTAAATATGTCAAACAGACATTAAAGTATACGTCAGCTAAAATTTGGGTCAAAATTATGAAAAGTACCACAGCAAAATGGCAATAGTGAGAATGTACTGTGGAAAAAGCAGAAAAGTGGTACATTATCATTAGCGCCATTTGATAATTACCTCAGTACCATCTCAGCTGGACATAATAGTAGCTTCATTTTCTTATATATCCTGGCTGATAACACAAAGCATTGTGGTTAGATATAATGAAGACTCAGATACGCAGATACACTTCCTATGTACAGAAAGAAATGGCACAGCAGAAAAAACATGCATTTTAATGTGGGAATTTATACAAAATGAACCAAATATTTTTCTAAAATTAATTTTAGGTGTATTTATGACCCAAATGTTACCACTTGGATATTTGTAGCTGCTTTAGTTAGGGTTTATTCTTTTCTCTAAAAGCAAATATCTCTTGTAGGCCATGTGCCTAACCTCACAGGAAGGAACACAAGGTACTTTGGCAGTGTACAAATTGACCTATGTTTAGCACTGAACTGGGAAATAGTAAATAGATAGTGTTTAAGACAGCACTGTATTGCACCATTGATGCTAATTTTCTATAGCTGGGATGGCCTGACATGGCTTCCTACAGCTCAATGCACAACAGCTGGATGCCAGAGTTGAAACATTCCTTCGGTACCCCTTTTGGGCTATTGTCCAAATAAAGGCAATTGTTCCAAAAGGATTTATGCATACGTACTGACTCTGTTCCTCTTACAAAATAAGTGTATTCTATAAGTAAAAAAGTTTTTCAAAGTGTAGGCTTTGTTTAAATTTGCTGAATAATTTTAAAGCCAGATTTAAAGGCGGAACGGGTTTGGGTGTAAAGATTTTTATTCTGCTGATGAAAAATATTGTAATGAGAGGGGAATTTTGTGCAAAAGGACAAGGAAACTGTGATAAAGAATCAAAATTCTAAATGGTGGGAAATAAATGGGAGGGCATGTTGGGAGAGGGATGGTCTTACAATGTAAATTTTGTACAGAAACATTTCTAACATTTTCTACACTTTCAGAAAGTATTTATAATTTTCCGCTGAATGTTTGACTGCAGTAGCTCCTTAGAAATGGGAGCTAGATTTATGTAACACTATGGCCGAGATTTATCAGAGCTGCTTTGTGCTACGATACCACGTGAAATGATTTCTGTTTTTTTTAATGCTACCAGTTTTCAATTTTATTTTCCCATGCAGTGTTTGTACAAGTGCCGCTGTCTTCTATTAATTATGCCAATAAATTTGAAAATGATTGCATTAAGCACCGCTGCGTCTTGAGTTTTCAATAAACTTTATTTAAATTCATCACTATAACAAAACCAGAAGCTGAACCATGAGCATAAGCACCACTCACTCTAGGGACAGGATTTAAGTCATTGGGGGATATTTCTAAAAAAATATTTGGCATTGAAAAAGTTGTGTTGAAAAAATCCACCAATGAAAAGTCAAGTCTAAAAGACGTGTTGAAAAAAGTTGCCAGAATTTCTTTATTTATTAGGCCCCTTGATTTTGTCGCAAAAAAACATTTGCTGGATTGAGAGTGGCGAAAACCCATTATTCTTCATGGAAGATGGTTGCCTAAATTCCCATAATTTTTTGCAAGAAAAAAAGACATTGAAAATAGTTGCAATTGAAAAGACTCTCCATTGAAATCAATGTAAAATGCAGTAATTTTAATGCTTCGACATTTTCAACATCAACCTTTTTCGTCCGCAAAAATTTTTAATTGCCACTTCATAAATTGGTCGCAAACTCGCAATCCTTAATGTTGCAATTAAGAAAGTCTGCAAAAATGCATAGAAAAGTGGCAACTTAAATCAAATATGGCCGAATAGGTTGAAAAGACATTGATAAACATCCCTTTATGTCCTTCAGACAATTTTAAGCTTAACAAAAAAAAATTAAAAAATCTTGTGGAAATGTTGACAACACAAAACATCTTTTTTCCATTTTTAACATTTTTTCCATATGACTATTTACTACTCAAAAAAATGAAAGGAGACAAACACGGCAAAATGAGGCAAATTAAACAAATTGGCCTTTTTGAGTTTATCCCCCATAGAAATCTGGTATTTGATCAGTAAAAATCGATTGATTTTTACCGATTGAAACTTTTCAATTGAGTTTTTTAACCGGATTTTTTTGATGGAAAGGTAGCCATGCTGATAGTGTAAAGTATGGCTAATCTTTCCATTGAAAAATCTGATTGAAAAACCCGATTGAAAAGTTTTGATTGATAAAAATTGATTGAAAAATATCAATTGATGTTTAACAATCAAACAGCCGAGATCTATCTGGAATAAAATCGAAAAGGCCTTAATCCATCTTTTCGAGTTTAATAAAGTTTGCCAATTTATAAATGTCTTACATGAAGCTGAAAACAACAGGTATTATGATAATTGGGAACCTGACAGTTCAGAAACCCTGGTTGTTCAGCTTAGTGAGGAGCTTAGCATATTATAGAAGAAAAATGAAAAAACAAAAGAAATTCTATCCTTACAAGTTCCATTTCACTATTACATCTCATGACGCTTTGGAAGCAAACAAGCCTCCTACTTTAATGTTAGGTATTGGATGTAAGCAGTTGTTTTTTTTTTGTTTTTTTTTTTATGACATCAGTCTTAATCATCTAGGATTTAAAAACAGCCCTGCAAATAGTGTACCCCAAAAAAGTAGGCTTCCTCTAACCCATGCAAATTAGAGTTAGTAGTTAAGATAAATAGCTCATTGCTGAGTAATCTAGTACTGAAATAAAATGATACATACTGTACATCACCACCCTCAGGGAATCTATGGCACCTTAAACCTTTGTCAAATTGATCTCTCAGTCAGGGAACAATGTTGTTAACTGCTAGTCGCGAGGCCGTCCCACGGGGGTTGAGAACCGCTCCGAAACCCGGAAGTGCCCGCAGGAACCCTTCTTATAATGCGAGCGCATTAAAGGGATTCCAGTCTCAGCGAGACCAAAAGAGTTGCCTCGCCGAGACTGGAATCCCTTTAATGCGCTTGCTGATGTCCGCGTGCAGGACATCAGCGAGCACATCTCAGTCTGTCCGAAGTGAGGCGAACACTCTGCACCTCACTTCGGAGTATCGTGAATTCCCCCCTTACTGATGAGAGCACAGGAAATTGATTTTCCCAGCTGAAAGTGGGAGTTTATGGCAGGGATCTTATTACTACTCTGATGACATTTTACTCAAACTGCTTAAAAAGCAATGTGGTAACCAACTGCCACCATGAGTTAGGAACTGTCTGCCATTGTAATAAATCTAAAACCAGTTATTACAATTTATGCTATCATTCTACTGGTGACCAAAATAAAGCAAAATTGTGACATTTTCCTTTCTCATGATAATTCACGCATATAGCCAGTATATATCCACTTATATAGAAAGATTTATTTATAATGTATTTGTCACAATGTGCCACCACTACTATTCACCTGACTATGCACAGAAATAACTACACAATCATTGACTTCATTGCAGCATGTATTTGCTGTTTAATAAATATACCCAAACTGACTTTGATTGGCAATTGCTGAATAAATAGAAATTGTCACAAATACCTTTGTGAAAAGTGATTTTGCACTTTCATTAATAACCCCTTTCATATACTCTCATATACTGGCTGGGTCTAACCTTTTAATAAACTCTTCCTGCCTTGGCATGGGATTCATATATAAATCATTACAAAACTTCAGAATGGTATCTGGCTTTGTAATCAATATAGATAGTTGGGCTGGAACAATCTCTAAGTGGTTTTACAACTACCCCTAGTTTCAACATTTTGTTTTCTTAAATAGATATTCCTTCATCCTATGATCTGTACATAAACTGCATTAGCTGATCTGATTTTGTCATTTAACAGTTTTGATAGGATTTATTCAGCAGCTTTTCAACTCATAACGATTCAAGATAACACCATAAATTTACCTGCAATCCTATGGAAGAAATACCGTGAACACAAAGAATGTCCTAATGAGTGTAAATGAAAAATCATCTTTGAATAGAATATAACAAAGGCATCCTTGCCACATCTGTATAGACCCAAAACTCTCACAGTTCTTACTTGTTTCCACTATCATATATCATCACTTTATCCTAAACCCACAGCTGCTAATATTCCACAATTCACAACCTAAACCCACAGCTGCTAATATTCCACAATTCACAACCTAAACCCACAGCTGCTAATATTCCACAATTCACAACCATTACAACTACAGTGCACAGAGTATAAGTATGTTAACCACCTGACTCTGCTAATCATAGGAAGTGGTTAAACTTGTTTTCTTTTTGGGGTATTTGCTGTGTTTTCAGTGAACTCTCATGAGTATAAAAATATATGACTTCTGACCCCATAATTAGCATTTCCACATACAGTAGATGTTAGTAGAAGTGTATATTTTACATACTTTAAGGCAATGTATTTACATCTGGGTTCATAAAGAAATGCTGTCTGTTCTTGAAAAACCAAGGTCACAAGGGCTAGGTGCAGTGGTGCTGCTGTGCTTAGCAAATGTCCAAGAAAATGTACCATTCAAGTGCTGGCAATGTGTTATTTTCACAGGGGTTGCAGGCAGCATTAGGTTATCCTTGTAGTATAGAGGCTGTCATCACTCTAACTTTTAAATCTTCACAATGAGGAAGCTGTTTCCTAGCAACTGAAACAGGCAAAGAATGAAGTTTAAAGAATAAAGAACAATTCTATACCTAGCATTCAGGTATTGCGTTGGTGAGAATGAAGTGACCGTGGCCCACTCTCAAAACAAATGGTGTGTTCTCCAGGCATGTCCTGCTGAGTATTCTGTGCTTTGCACTGACAGAATTCACAATGTAAATCAGCTACCTGTGTTCCATTGTAATTGCGAAGAGATTTTTTTACATTTTTTTCCATAGAAAAAAATAACACCGTACTCTGTCCTTAAATTTTATGAAGTCGTAAGCATCCTTCAATGTGCCATATTGGGTATATTTTCATGTTATTCCTTTTTTTAAAATAACAACGCTTGTATGTGCATTATAAGCACAGGGAAGTTGCTAATTAACTGTTGATAAGGATGCTAATCTGTCTTCTACATATCCAACTAATCTGCACAATTTTACAAAAATAGCTTCAAGCTTCACCTTGTCTGAATGTGCTTGTTGGATCATTGTACTTCTTTCCATAAAATGTATTCTGATCAAAGTGGCAAAGTCGATGGCAGGGCTCCAATGTGGCATTAGGTGACTCTACTCTCAAAAGTGACAATAAGGACTGCGACCAAGTATCAAAATGAACTAAGGATATAGTATAATTGAAAAAGATGTATTATTTAATTAATACATTTAGTGGGACATTGTGAGGGTGACATCACTTTACTATTGGAATTCCCATTACTACACATCACTCCACATCTTACTACTGTTTGACTATGCCTGACTATAAATTGCATCTGATGGCGATCACTTTTTAAGCAAGGGTAGTGAATCTGCAACTATCGGAGTGTAGTGACTCAAAGTGATGTAAACTCACTTTGGCTGTCAAATTCACACTTTGATGAACAACCCTTTGAGTATAAAAATAAAGTACTGCATGCTCACAAATGCAGCAAGGTATTTAAATCATTTCTTTAAACCACTAGCTCATTCAGTGGGTTAATGCAGATAAACAAGGACCTAAATATACAGATGTCTATTGGCACATGTAGTACAAAGAACATCCTCTTGTTGAGAACAAAATGGGAAGTGAGTCGTCTGACTATATTTCATTTTTTTCACCAGTAAGCCAGAAAGTACATTTTATTAATCTAGTGAAGCATGTACTGTACCATTAAGCATTCTAGTGCTTTTACATTGGTTACCCAGACATCCCCAGAATCATTTGCCAAAAGTGCCAGTGAACTATCATGACTATACAGAAATGTCCCATGACTGTCTTGTTTATGCTACCAAAATGGGTTTTACCCAAGGCAAGTGACACTTAAATATATATATATAAATCTCACCTCAGGGACACCGCCAGGCAAATGGTCAGCATTTTTAGATTCACAAAATTGTGGGTTTTACATTATTCTGCACACAATGAAAACACATTATATGTTACAACAATTCATGTTTCTTCAATACTATTTGTGCCCCAAGGGTCTGCAAGTTTTAAAGCTGAATACCCTATTGCTCCTGCATTTGGCTAGTTTTAGCTTTTTTTAAATGTTAGCATTTTAGTTATTGTATGGCTTAGCACTGTTTGGTTAGAAACTATGGATTTCTCTTCAGCATTGTATTCCTTAGATTGCCTTTCATTTGCAGGTCTGGTGCATTTGAGCTTCGTCTGATTGTGTTTTTGCTGGACTGGCAGTTTTCTGGAGCTGCATCTTGCCTTTTAGATTATTCATTTATTTGAATGTTTGTTCAACAAAATGTTAGTTATATCACTTTATCTTGTGCAAAAACCTGGGAAACAAAATCCATTTTCTGTAATATCCTATATATATATATACAGTATATATATATAAATATATATATAAAAATTCCATAAAAATGAGCATTTGCCGTCTAGGAATTATCTTATTCCTTAGACTCATTTTTGAGCTACGTTATTCTTTGAAGAAAATATTTTGAATATTTTGAACATTTTTCTAATAGGGAGTGGAATTTTTATTCAGTGTAACAGAGTCTTTGGACAATGTTTTCATCATACAGGAATAAATGCCAAGCACAGACATACACACACAAAGCTGCAGGTAGATGTTACCTCCTTTAGAGTGAGTCCTCCTAAGTTATAGATGCATCGGGTCATGCATTGAATACTAGATTCTATTTCTATTGTATTTATCCTATTGGCATTTTGTCCTGTAGTAGGCTCTGCACGTTCTAGTCCAATACACTTTCAAGTGTGCACGCAGTTAGAAGTTACCTACCTAGTTTGGCTTTTTACTGGTTTCTAGAGCATTTCTGGCAGTGCATGAACTACTAACATTAACTGGTTTAAAATGAAAAGGGTATTTAAGGTCTCATTAAATCAGAATTCTTCATTTCTGTCCTTTTCATTATGAAGTGCCATATTTCAGAAAATTCAGTGCTGTTTCTGTTTTCTTCCATCCTATCAACAATTGCTGAGTTGTCAGCTTTACTGTTAAGTTCATTCCATGCTACTTTATATCAACATTTTCAGCTGTGTGGCTTAGAATGTGATATCGTCATTCCCAACATCCCTTTTTATCTTTGAAGCATGTACTTTTGGAAGCCCCAGTCGCCTCATTTAGCTGACTTATACTGGCCGATTTTATGTTTGCAGACTAAAAATGCACACACATGTTTTTTAATTGGCTTAAATCTGTATTGGCATACTTCCAGCAAACATTATTCCAAGTATCCAATTGCGTTCCAGAGAACATTGTTAACTTGACTGGTAAAGGATTGATGGACAGACGTATTCTTTAACCCTGTGACCCTCTTTACAAAAAATGACACACTCACCATTCTTTCTGGGATTGAAAGGGCACAGCATTTATTTATTAACAGTTTAACATGACATAAAATATCTTAAACATGCCTTGGCAGATGGTCCCAGAAGTTTAAGCCAAAATCGCAAGATCGCACCCCCTACCAGCCACATACCACCGGCTTGATGGGAAAGCAGCCCCAACCAGGGACCCCATGCCCTACGTTAGCACATCCGTAACAATTAGATTAACTTCCTATTTACCTAAGGAATATTACCTTAAACTCTTATTCCTGATATAATTTCTCAAGACCATTGCCCTAAATGCTGTGACATAAATTTGTCGCAAGTGCCCCAATAAATAGGGAGAGAGGTTGGGAGATCACTTCCTCTTTGTTCCTGCTCCTTCTGCGCTCCCTTCGCTACCCTCTTCATGTCCCCATCCCTCCAAGTCATAACCGCCGTCCCCAATTGTTTCGAGCTCCCTGAAACTTTAGTCAGTAATAGGTTATCTTCCATATTACCACTTTTTAATACACTTTGGTAGGGCCAAAATATTTGCCTTGTTAAAATCTGAAAACTGGTGCATTACATGTCTCCTAACTGAGTTGCACTTCCCACTGAGCTTTCTAGTGTGGAAAAACCACCCTATCCTATTTTATAGCTTCATTCTTATGAGCTGCACTTTGTCAGATTGTAGATATTGCAGCATATAAACTGCCATGTGGCTTCAGTAGTCTCTGTTCACCCAGGCCCATGAGAAATGCTTGTGCACAAACAGCCAGAGTTTATCTCAGCTCAAACATAAATCCCAACGTTCCCTTTTAAAGAGAGACACATATGGAAAACTCAGTGTGCATGGCAGTACTAGAATATATTCAGACCTGTATTAGGTATATTTCACACTCATTCCTCTTTTAAAGGCATGATTGGCCTGTATGCTTAATAGAGGTATGAATATATTCCAGCACAGCTTTGCACATTATTTTCCATAGGTGTCCTATTTACTGTTGGGATGTATGGTAAAAACTCTTGGATTTGAGATATTTGACTTAAGCTCCTTTGGCTTCAATACCATTTTAGTAGGTGGGATATTCCCTTTCCTAAGTGACAGGCAGGAACCTTCCCTACCATCTCTCTTTTTTCCTCACTTGTGTTTGTGTGTGTGTTTGTGTGTGTTTGCGTGTGTGTGTGTGTGTGTGTGTGTGTGTATAAATGCCTTTCTCTCCTAAAAAGCTGTTGTATGGTGAAACAGAACTCAGAGAAATGTTGTTTTTTTAGTTATTAAGAGCAAGGAGAAAAAGAAAGAACATAGACACTGCGCTTCCATTCATTACGGTTCAGTGCTATTACAAACATAATAGCTGCCATTGGCAGTTGTTTGCAACCACTTCAGAGACTTCTGGGACCTTTTACTAAGATAAATAAATACACAGGTGCCAGTGGAATTAAGTATAATTTGAGTGAATGGTGCCTTACCTTCAATCATTTGCAAGCAGATGTACAGACCATCAAGAAAGAAAGCTCTGTGCAGTATCCACAGAGGATTGTGGGTTTAGTAGGCATTATAAGAAAATCGTATTACAGAAGCTCATTCAGCAAGGCTTCTGGCACCACAAAGCAAACCCACTTGCCATTAAATGTTAATTGTTTTTTTAGCTCCTTACCTAACTTCACTTGTGAGTGCCACGAATATCATTAATCTTCTTCTCCTTGCTGTTTTAGTGGGTGCTCATGTGCAGGCTGTGAGTGGAACATACATATGACCAAGTAAAGCCATTTGGTTACTGTATATAAAACACTATTTTTATCTGTGTGATCTGTACAAAGGCATTCTTTCTGTGTTCTCATGCTTTCACACAGAGGCTTAAGATTCTCTCATAGAATGTTTTATGTACGTTAGTTGTAGATTTTGTTTGGGGAAAAAGATGACTGCGCCTGTAATGCCACAAAAGAAATTTAACCATGGTTAATATGAGCATAAGCAGACATTTTAGTATGTGTCACTCCCCCTATCCTCATCAGATTTTTAACATGTTAATCAACATAGAAGGGTTTTTTTTTTACTGTAAGTACAGTGAGGCTATATGGAACTCTCTGCCTGAAGAAGTTGTTATGGATAAATCCATTAAGGAATTAAAAACTAGTTTGGATGCTTTCCTTCAGTGTAAGAACATTATCAGCCTAATTCACCATTGTGCGAAGTGAGCTGCGAAGCCTTTGGCTCACTTCGCACATGGTATTATGCGCACGTGGACATCAGCGAGCGCATTAAAGGAATTTCAGTCTTGGTGAGAGCACTCGAGTCTCCTCGCCGGGACTGGAATCCCTTTAATGCGCTCAATGATGTCCACATGCAGGACATCAGCAGGCGCATAATACCATTTGCGAAGTGAGCCAAAGGCTTCGCAGCTCACTTCGCACAATGGTGAATTAGGCTGTATGTTATGGGTAATAAATAACTGAAGGTGGGATCTTGTTCCAGGGAATTATTCTGATTGCCGTATTTGGAGTCGGGAAGTATATTTTTCCCTAATACGAGGATCATTGGATCTTGCCTCATGGGTTTTTTTCTTCCTCTGGATCAACATTGAAGGAAAATAGGCTGAACTGGATGGACTTGTGTCTTTTTTTCAGCCTTATAAACTGTTACTGTGTTACCAAATAAACACGAACACACACACAAAAAAAACCCTGTGAAACTGCTTATTATAGTTGCACCAGGCTCAAAAAAAAAACATAACATATTTCAATGGGCAAGATACCACCCAAATCACTTGTTGCACAGACTTCTAATGTCTCAGTGTCTGACTTGAGCCGGCAACAGTAACCAGCGCTAAGCCAGAAGTGACATCACTGCTCTGAAAGCAGTTCATGGAAACTACTCAGATCATCTATCACACTTATGGCCTTACTGACTAAAGTTTGAATTCATCTGTTCAATTCACATCACTACAGTTTGAGTCACATCACCAAAATAGTCACAAATTCACTTTTCCTTACTTATGATAGCTTTGAACAAGCATACAGCTATGGATGCATGCGTAGTGTGGCGAAGTCAGTCTAATAGAAGTAGGATATCAAGTCATGAGAATTGATGTGAATTCCCCCATTGAAAAGTAGTGACATTATCCACACCATATCCCACTAACTGTATATACAGTAAGTGAATAATACATATATTTCTATGTCACCTTGTCCCTTAGTTGAAGTTTAGTCGCCACTGTCACTTTTGAAGAAATAGTTGCTTTATGCCACAACAGAGCCCTGCCCTCAACCCCCCAGTTTTACACTCTGATGTAGCAATATCAAACAGGTGAATTCGGAGCATTTTGTCTTGTCAAATTCATGACTGCAACAGACTCCTCCGCTTGCTGAATACACAAAGTACCTTCAAAAATTACCAAAGTACATGCATGTGCATGCGAAGAGCTCCATAAATCTGCAACAATCATAATCGCCCGAATTAGATGCATAATTGCCACATCACAGAATTTGCTCAATGAGTGAACATGAGGAAGTGGCGATCAAATGTGAATTCATAGCTATATATGACTATTCAGCCTTTAGTCAATAAGGCTCTTAGAGAGGGTGAACTAACTGATAGCAAACTCCTAGTAAAACCAGTTGTGAGCTAAAAAAGATAGCAAAACCACCATATAAAAAGTGCTAAGAAGAACATTAAAAAAGAAAATCAGAATGTTGAAATATTAAAGTAGTAAAATAGTAAGATCACATAGATTGGAACACAAAAATACAAGCCGAAGCAGATGTTATATTAAGGGCATATTGCAGATAACTTAAAGTTTCCTTAAAGGTTCTCATAGCCCAACAGTAAGGATTATGATGTTAACTATATATTAGAGAATGATATGAAAAATATAATAAATCAAGTAAATCAGACATGCCAGCATAAAAATGTCATAAAGCATCTACAAAAGGTAGAAAAAAGAAAAGAAAAAAATAATTGAAAAAAAAATCAAAAAGTTTATTGACATCATGGGTGTAAAAAGTAGGAGGGGTTGAGACTCTCAAGTCCCAGTGGAGCCAAAGATTGCAAAGATAAATTCATTGACATTCTTGTTGGAGAAGGCATCTAGTACAGTCACCATTTCAGTCATGGGGTGGAAAACAATTAATAGCCATGAATTTATAGTGAAATTCAATGTCGGTATTGTAAAAAATGGCCCACTAAGCCACAGGTTTGTTGGTCTTATTATCCCTGTAAGCAAAATTTATTGCAGACCTGTGGCCATCAGTACAAGACTTAAGTGTCAGGTCTGTCTTGCCTATGCAAATTCTTCCGTATTGGCACGTCACAATGTAAATGACATGTTTGGTAGTGTAAGTCATGAATTTACATATTTAAATAGGTTTTCCAGATATTGGATGATGGAACATATTTCTAGGTTCCATGTATCTACATGATAAACAATTGTTACATTTTGTTTTCACACCACTGCCCATTGTTTTCACACCACTGCCACAAACTTTTGCATAACAGTTGACCGGGTCATTCTTTACTAAAAGGTCAGATAAGTTATTACCCCTGGGGAATCCCACAATTGATGGGGTTGCTTCATTTAAGTCCATTGCATTGAATAATAGGCCAAGAAATGTTAATCATTTTATTAATTTCAGAATTTTTGTAAATAAATATCGGTGAAAAAAAATCATCATATTAAATTTATTTGATATGCTTGAATTTGTAGTAGCGCTCTTCAAATCACTACTGCATGTTGCATGTGTCATAGCCTCAGCTGCTTGCAGAATATGTGAAGGATATCCCCTGTTTAAAAAAACATGTGCGGAGATCCTCAAGTTATTGAACCTCAGGCCCTGAGTCAGTGGAGGTCCTGCTGTAAAGGGTGAATTTCCAAAAAAAGTGATATTAATGTCCACTGCTTCAACCTGAGGGATATTGGTATAAATACTTTACACATCCAAAGTGTCGAGAAATACTTCTCCTGTGAGATCATACAAGATGAGATGATTTAATCTGATCAAAAAGTCTTGAGAATCTGTTATATACATGGATGTAAACTGAACCAAGTTGCAATAAGCAATCAAGGAAAATACCCACAGGTTGTAGTACACCCCCCCATGGAAAAAATCAGGTGTCCAGGTGGACATGTCAAACTTTTATGCACTTTGGCTAAGGTATAAAATACATACTTTGCAGGGTCACAATCTACAAGAAATTGGCAGGATCATATGAAATCCAACCATGTTGTTGGGCCCAGGTCACTAAGATTTTTAGTTTCATAACATATTGTTGAGTAGGATCAAATACTAGTGATCCATATGTGGTGGAATCATTTAATTGATGAAGGATTTCCTTTTGGTAGTTGGTACATACACCATGCAAAGAAAACCTATGGACTTATCTTGTTCTGGCCACACTAGCATATGACACATATACACTGCATCTGGAACTCTGGCCTTCACATTTTTGCCAGCATATATACAGTACACTACACACAAAATGCAACCAGATAGGAGGAGCAATGAATAACAAGGGACCGTTCACACTGCATCAGGTAAGTACAATTGAAAAGAGCCTCTAGAATACACGCTGGCCTGAATTTTCCGGCATATTTTTGGGAGGCACTTTCCTAAAATACGCTAGCGCAATTATGCTAGTGTTAACCAGGCCTTAAGGTATAGGGATTTTCCTGATGCAATCTGTTGGCTAATTGCTTTCCGGAACATCCTAATATTAACATTTTGTCCGATTGGGTCAAAAGTGGAATGTAGAGTATAATTATATGTGGAAGAACATATGTTGGCATTTAAGTTATTATTTTTGAGCCAATATTCCTTAATTACAATTGGTGACTAAATCTATAAATATTCAATTCTCCACTTAGTCAATATTGTGAAGTGAATTTGCATCTATTTTGGTGATGCTAGGTGAATTCACCCTTTAGTCAATAAGGCCCAAAATGTTTAAAAGTGCTGTATATAAACAACTACAGTACTATGCTAAACGAAACAGCAATTTATTATTTTTTTAATTATTGAACCTTTAATTCCTCCTTGTTTATTTTGTTTGCCATCTTCTTTCAAGGGGGTTATTCATTTAGCCTGAATTGTTGCGTATAGGTGCCAATTCGCCAGATAAAGATAGTCGCAATAGGCTGCTACTGTCTTAGTAGTGTCTTTATAATGAGAATATTGTCGCTGTACTTTGATGGTGGGAAGGCTGGCTTCTTGCTTTGTTATGTCTCCATGCTGGCACTGGAACTCTGGTTATTATCCACAACCTCCTGTCCCTCTGGATGGTCCTTGCTTAGTCAATAGCCCCCTCTGCACCTAATTCAGGCTAGCTGCTCATTTTACAGGGCTGATATTAAAACATCTATCTATATAGTATAGCAATTGATTTTCAGCCAAATGCTACTCCAAAGAGTTAAATCTCTCAAGTGTCTTAACATTAAGTCATTCTGAAAGTTTACAGGTGCAGAAATGAACACAGTGTGCAAGAAAAGAATTCCCGAGGGTGGGCACATTAGAACTGCTGCACTTAAATCGCATACTGTACAAAATGCTCACATTTAGTCACCATCACGCTTAGAATAAATTGGGAGTATTTCTTGCCTTTTGTCATTTAGGGAGCTTAAAGGATGGAAGATCCAACTGCTGGGAAGGGGTTACAGAGGGTTCCAGGGGAAAAAAAAGCATGAGCCTTCTGAGAGGAATTTGTATATCTGTTCATTTTAGCTTAGGTTTCATTTATTGTGTGAGAAGGAGGGGATTGCATGGGTGCTAGCTTTGCATGGCGAGGGAAGGTTAATCTTAATACAGTCCACATAACACAAGTAGAGAGGCAGCCACAGGACCCCCGCCGAGTAATTAGCACGTAGAAACTCCAGATGGAAAGGCCTTGTTAGAGGTGGTGTTTCTGGAAAACTGAAGGCAAAGAAGAAAGAACAACACAGAGAGATGGCTTAAAAGAGTGAAAGATCTACTCATAATGAAAGTAAGATTTTTATTGATTATTGGGTCTGGCAGCTTTGTGTTTGGGAACCAAATTCATCTGGATAAAATGCCATATATTATGGAAATGTGCTTAAAAATTATTTCGTTAATATAAATGCTAAAATCAATGATCTGGGACCTAGTTTTTATTGTATGTTATTGCTTTTAGTCACATAAAATTCTTTGCATGATATAGGTCATTGCATTCTAATCATGATTATTTTATATAGAAATAACTAAAATATGATTTATGGGGGAAAAAGTGTTTTATGTGCTGTGTTGTTTCCCATGGAACAAAGAGGAAGAAAACAATCTCTTCAAGATTCCT
>WMED01005870.1:0-16448 GCA_019650415.1 Pipa parva | reverse complement strand
GTACAGTTATTTAATTTTCTGCTTTTATTATTTCAGTGGCAGGTTTTCCTTTCCTTTGTATTATAACTCCGATTAATAATTAACTTTATGTTCGTTGTGATGGAGCAGAGAGAGATGTAAGCGCAAAGGAAATAAACGCCTCCTGTTTAATGTCTCGTCGGGAAAGTTCTGCCCGAAGCATTCAGAATCGCCACCTTTACGCCGTATTTTTCATGTTGATCTGAAAGGTCTTCTTTTATTTACAGTCCCACATAAAGGCGCAGAAGGCAGGCAAGGAGCAGCAGCTTGATATGATGGACAGACATTACAAACAGCTGGAGGGGAGATTGGATGATATGTTATCACGAATAGCCAAGGAAACAGAGGAGATCAAAGATCTGGAACAGCAGCTCACAGAAGGTGAGTATCTCTCAACGTTGTGTAAATTAGTGGTCTCAAATGCTGGCGCTTGAATCCTACAGCCGTCCTGTAAGTTTAAACCGCAATTCCCAACACGAGCAGCAATATTGCTTGAAAAGTTATATATATTCATGGTTCGTCCACTCCTTATTAGTCTGGAAGCAAGCTAGGAAGGGCTCTAGCATGCCCCCAAACAAATACATACAATATAAACACAAACAATCTCCTAACCATAACATCTCAGGGGGAGATCCCTATTTTATTTTAGAACAAATTGACACAACACGACATTACGGGGTGGCAATTACCTCCCTTCATCAGGTATACAAAAGTGCAAATTCAGTCACACAGGTATATATACCCCACTAAACCCACCCACATATAGGTGGCTTCTTCCTTCAAAGTATATAAAAATCCACCCAAGTGTGATAACACCATAATTCCTTGTTAATGGTTCGTTGAGGTGATCTCTATAATGAATACCTCAGTGGTGGATATCCAATATGGCAGCTCCCACTTCTATTTTGATTTTTATTGAAGTGATATAAAAAAATATTATAAATACCATACTTTGACCTACTGGGGAAAAAAGTATATAGTATATATAGATTTTAGAAAATAGGACCCTGTATTTGCTGGGCGGGTGTTTGTCTGTGCTAAAAAGCGTATCCGAGGCTAGAAATGTACTTGCAATCTGCTTATCTGAAAGTTGTTTTATATTCACGTAATGATCACGCTATTCCCTTGTTGATTAATATACTGAGCTACACAACAGTTAACAGAGCAATGCAGATAAATCTTTTTCAGTTACACCCTAGCTCCCTCTAGTTCAGTGACTATGTGATCGTTAACAGACAGAGTACTTGCTAACATGTGAATAAGGTTCAGTTAGGGGTGTGCAATATTGCCGAAAAATAATATCTCGATATTTTCTGTAATTTCATGGATAATGATAATATACAATATTTAATAATAATAAACTGCTGTTTAGGCAGTTATGCAAGCACACAGTATGGGCACAGTCAATGCGCATGTGCAGCAGTCTATTCTAAATCATGACCTAGTAAACGTGTGGAGCAGAGGCGTTTAAAACCCCCCCCCCCCCCCCCCTTCCCTTTGTTAGTAGCATATTCGATAATGACAGCTTGCACATCGTTAATGCGGCAATTAAGATATTATCGTAGACGATATATTATCGCACAACCCTAGGTTCAGTTTAATAGAGTGGGCAGGAGCAGGTGAATCTGCGGCACTAGTCTTGTGACTAGTAATGATGTTAGATGGCACAGCTCTTACCTAGTTATTATCATAATAGCATATTAAACTCTTTTAAGAAAAATCTCACTGTCCGCACATTTTCTCTACCCATAAGTTAACCAAAGGCGTTAATCCGTTCAGGCGCTGACAATGGTGCTTTAGAGTATTGATATCCACTTCAAATCACCTGTTTGGCTTTATGCTTGCAATTAAGATTGATTACCAAGGGTTTTCTGGTAGGGAGTTTAGAATAATACGTATGTAATGTATTAATTGGAGCACGGTTTGCCATGTCTGTTTACAGAGCCCCTATATGATATTGGATTTTAGTATAGACGTGTAAGACTATGCACTTGAAGTTGCTCTTTATTTCTCTTTGTTGAAGAAATTGGCCTCAAGCTTTTAAATTCTGCTAAGCATGTGACATTTCAGCATAGGCCAGTTATATTGTTATATTGCGTATATTTAACATAATTACATTATGTTAAACATAGACTACAGCCGTGGTTATGATTACACGGTACAGAGGATTCTGCTAGGAGTGTAGTTTATATACTATGATATAGAAGTGACTGAAATGTTTAACAGGAAATTTAAGGCTTTGGGGATTTGTTTTGGCTAGGCCTATACTTCCTAATCACGTGTTACAAATACAAACGGAAGTGACTTCTCCTTTCCTCTGTCATTTAAAGCAAAGTGCATGTATGGGGGGGGAGATTAACTCTTTTTGAAAGCAAGGCATGCATCAAGCCTTATCAATGAGAGAAAACATGATTTCTACAAATTGTTTGCTGCAGCGAGGCAGGTGATTGTGTCAAACAAAATTTTTTTAGGAGATTGTGGCAGAGATCACTTGCACAGATGTAAGCCCAGTAGACACAATGCATAATTTTATCTATTAAGCCAGGTGTTTGCAGCTGCCTTGTGAAAATAAAACCATCGCCCTGCAAATTTTCTCTCTGGAGCTTATTGTGAATTTGATAGGGGAGTGATCCCCAACCCCTGTCCACTCCCCCCAAAAAAAGAATATATTGTATTTTAGCATCTGGCTTTGCTATAACGATCAGGTGAAAATAAATAGGATTTGTGTGCACGATTAATGCAAATTCTACTGCTGCTTAGGAAGGAACTATAGCGACAACTGTGATCTTCTAATTTATTCTCCAGAAAGAGTTAGTTCTATCAAATCTACTTTTCATGTTCTCAATCAAACCTTAACTTCAAATCTTGGGAATTTAAAAAAAAGTTATATAAATTGTTGGAAATTCTTCTAAAACGACTTGAAACATCAGCAAAGGGTTGATTCCAATAATAAAACACTCTGGATATTTCAGAACATTATAGACCGCAGTGTGAATGGAGTCAGGGATTGGTTCAGGACATCAGTATACTAATTGAGTTTTATCGGTATTTGCTATAACACAATATAGTTAAATAGTTGGGTAGTAGGCCCATCTGAAACTACAAGTCAAGGACCAATGTTCCGTTCCCAGTCGGTACTCTGTGCTTAGATAATGTAGTGTGATTAGCTAAAATTAGTGCAAAGTGTTGCATCTTAAAATTGTCAGCCTTGACAATTTGATTGCCTTTATCTTAAACATTTGTCGTAAGACTAGAAAGGTTGGCTGGTTTTGTCTGCTAATATGTTGACCTAATATATAAAAAATACACGCAGGTGTTTACTTCAGTTTTATTTTTCAAGAAGATTATTTTTAAAAACAAGGATATAGGTTATTTTGCATAATTGTATGTGTACGTGTATGTTGTGTATATAAGCTGCCATACATATTCTTTTGTAAGTATGTAATAAAACAGCAGACGCCAGGATACAGTTTATATGGAGAAATAGTAGAACACTGTCTCAATTTACTAAGATCTTGAATGAAGTGCAATGGAGCGCCTTTGTTTTACTCCTCAATTCATCTGTGTTAAGGATTATTGTTTTCACAATCCATTAATTAGAGTTGATAAAACTGGCCCAGAAGCATAGTAATAATATTTTCATTCCAATTCCCAGAGTGCCTCGGTTCTGTGTTTAAAGTATACCTCTTACTAAAGGATCCTTTGTTCAGTTTCATACACCTTGCACATTCACATTACGTTCCTGGATTGGCAGGCTATTCTGAATTAGCACTATGTTAGGGTTATACATTCTAGTAACATGCTACAGAAGTATTTATAAGCACCCGGGTGTAAAATAGTTGACGTTAATGAAAAATGAGTAGTAAAATGAAAACATATGTTGTGTTGGTCCAGTCTTCGAATTTCTATTTCACTTAGACATGCTTTGATGTGTTTGTATATATTACCCTCCAAAGCTCCCACTACTTTCCTTCTTTAAATAAATATATTGTGTCTGTCTATAGATGAAATTTATTTTACTTGGACATATGCACGTGTGTGAATAAACACCACGTGAGAGTAAGAGGTACAGTAACATTTGTCTCGGTCTGAAGGACAAACAACATTCTTGTTAATTAATTAAGCGTAACATCAGCCATTTTTTAAACCCACTTTGTATTATTTTACAGAAAATCTTGCATGAATTACATCAGCAGAGGCTTTTAGCACAGTTGGTTTAAATCTGAATCATGGGCAAGAAGTGTTAAGGACATTATAGTAGCGGTAGGGACCTGTTTGTTATCATAGTGCGTATTTATACTGTACTGATATCTTCTGCTGTGCTTTACAGAGATTAACCATTTATCTCTATCCCTGCTCCTGTGGAGCTTACAATCTAGTGTTTTTGCACAATTGCATCCACACAAACTAGGGCCAGTTAACCTAGTATATTTTGGGATTGAGTAAGGTATCCCGAGCGCCCCTACATACACACACTCACACACACGTATATACACACGTATATACATACGTACGTGTGTGTGTGTGTGTGTGTGTGTATGTAGGTATGTATATGAATAGCATACTCCATGCAGATGATATCCAGAGTGGAATTGAACCCAAGATCCAGTGCTGTAATGCAATGGTAATGACCACAAATATAATTAATAATTACAGGTCCAAAAACTCATCACAGGTAAGGTTGCATAACCCTATTTTGCTTTAGGTGAGGGTTAAAGGCTTACAGCTCTGAAACCCAGACTATCATTGCTGTACCTCCAACAGCTCATGCTTTCTCAGGCACCTCCCACAGGTCATGCTTTCTCAGGCACCTCCCACAGGTCATGCTTTCTCAGGCACCTCCCACAGGTCATGCTTTCTCAGGCACCTCGCACAGGTCATGCTTTCTCAGGCACCTCGCACAGGTCATGCTTTCTCAGGCACCTCGCACAGGTCATGTTTTGAGTTTTGTCTAAGTCTATACCTGGCTTTTTGTTGAAAGTGAATTTGCTTAAAACTTTGGCAAAACACACACCATAGAGTTAAATGGGCCACCACCTGCAGCTAATTCATTGTAATGAATATTTTCTACTTCCCTTTCATTTTACCATCTCCCGGGTACTCCATTTGTGACCCTTCCTTTTCTTTTTGTGTGTCTGTGGTCCTATCAGGTCAGATAGCTGCCAATGAAGCTCTGAAAAGAGATCTGGAAGGCATCATATCTGGCCTGCAGGAATACCTGGAGAGTGTTAAAGGGCAGGCCAAACAAGCCCACGAGGAGTGCCGAGAACTTCATGCAGAGAGGGAGTTATTGCTACAGAGACTTTCAGAGCTGGAGGAGGAGAAGAAACAGTTGGAGACAGTGGCAGTGGATGCTGATAATATGAGAAAAGTGAGTCTTCTTGAATTCCTACTTACAGAGAAAATAACACTCATTAGCTATATAGTTTGTGATGCTGATACTGCTCCTTACCTTTTGTTTTACAACCTCTGCAGTAGACAGCTACCATAGAAGAACAATGTTATGAAATCTAGCTTGTTAATGACTGATAAAACCACAGGGATTCCCAATTCTTTTATTTGCATAAATCCATATTTAAGACTTGTCTTTTTGACTGTTTAATCCTAGGAAATTGAAGAGCTGGAACGCAGCCTTCAGGAGCAACAGGATCTCAACGATTCTCTGCGCCAAGCTCAGGGGGACCTCAGTGCGTATGAAGCGGAGTTGGAAGCCCAGCTGAAGGCTAGGGATGCGGAGGCTAAACAGTTGAAGAAAGAACTGGAGAGAAGGGAACGTCTAAGCCATGTAAGAATCCTAATGTGATTCAGGGTACATACATGACCTGATGAGGATTTACTTTCTGTTGCTTAAACAAAATTTTTTTTAATGTGCAGTCCTGGAATTGTTGTTGCTCTATAGCTTTTTGCGATTGGCTGTCAGGGAATGCTGGGATTTGCAGTTCATCTACAGCCCCAGAAGTCCAAGATGGCGGAGGGCTTTGTTGTAGGATCAGTAGGAAAGCTGATCGCCCCATGCATTGTTTTTACAGATGGAGAACTCTGCATTGCAGGCTGAGCTAGAGAAGGATAAGCAGGCGCTTGAGAATGCACTGACTAAAGCACAGTTGCTGGATGAAAAAGAAGATGAAAACAGAAGACTATCATCTCAGCTAAAGCAGCTGCAGGTAGGACGTAGATTCACAGCACAAAGTCCTCCCAAACCATTGTATTGTCTTATGTTTTTGGGACAAGTATGAAGTGTTTTCAAAGGGATCTTCTCTTGTTTATTTGTTTAAGGGAATAAATTTCAGTCTCCGAACTGACCTGCAATCGTAGCAATGATCGTTTGCTGTGGTTTACTTTGTCTCTGTATATTTCTGTTCTGGTTACAGTATAAGATGATGCTGTTAAATTGAATATTAACCACCTCTAATACCTGGGAAATTTTCCTTAACGGAATCTCTAGACTAAACTCTGTGTAACGTCATTTGAAATCTTACTAATCTCAACCATAAAGCGAGGCAGAAATGTCAGAAAGCAAGTAGCGTCCGTCTCATGATTACTAGACGATTACCCTCCATCCCACAAAGCCAATATGACTATTTTAGTTAAACACGTTTTCTTTTCTGATGACTTCTGGCCGCTCTTGACCACACCATTTCTTTACAAACACACTTTTTTTTTTTTTTTTTTTTTTAGCACAAACTAAAAAGACTGTTCTTTAGGAGCATAATCATTGTTTTAAGTCTTATAATCAGGCACGGCTTTATATAGACAAAGTTTTTAATTTTCATATTGTTTTAGGGAGAAAACAGTTTCTTAAAGGAACAGCTTCAAAATCTACAGGCCCAGTTGGATAATGCTGTAGATAACTTGGTTCATCCAGCGCAGATCACAGCCCGGGTATCGGAACTGAAAAGGAAATTGGAAACTGGAGTCGGGGAAATCAGGTTTGTTGGCTTAACCCTCTCAGATTGGATGACCCAGAACAATTTAGTGGGGCAGATATAGAAACACTGGTGAAACATAGATAATATATTCACAATAAAGATACAGACACATTCCTTTATAAATAGACATACAACTTTCTAATGTTATTTGTAATGGGACAAATGAAGACAATATTTTATTGAATCTTCCCTTTTTCTGATCCACCTGTCCAAACACAAATTGATACAAACAAAATACTGTAGCAAACCTTAGCAGCAAACCCAATTTACATTATTATATCATTATAAAGCTAGCCATACTGTGACTTGTAGGAGGCAAATGAGGGGCAATCCAGTTCCTTGTCTTTAAAGGGGAACAAAAGGCAGAAATAAAATGAATATATTATAAAATATACCCCGCACTGGCTGGGAAGTCCTAACTGTCATGGAGAATTGAGCAGCTGTTCTGAAGAACGAAGGCAGTTTCATAGCATTCCGTACAGCTATAAAGCTGCGCTCTGGCTCCCCCTCCTGACCGGCATCGGCGGTACAGAGCAGCATCAATGTCATCACGCCTTCTCCAGACATGCATAGTTATGATTTCACCTCTCAGAGTTTACCTAATGCTAAAATTATTACTGCGCTTGTCTGGGGCAGGTGTGACAACGCTGAAGCCACTCTGCTCTGGCAATGCTAGTTAGGAGGGGGAGCCAGAGTGCAGCCTCATAGCTGTACCGATCACTGTGAAACTGCCTCCATTCTTCAGAACAGTTGCTCCATTCCCCATGACAGTTGAGACTTCCTAGCCAGTGCCAGGTATATATTATAATATATTCATTTTATTTCTGCCTTTGGTGTTTGGTAATGCTACAGTCTGCCCGCTGATTGACTTAACTCCATTCCAATCAGGAGTTTCAAAGCATGTAGAAAATATGAAAAGGAAGATAAAGAATATAATCGCACAACTTAAAGGAGAAGCAACACAGAGAAAAACAAAAATTACCATCTGGATTGGCATGGCAGTTATTGAAATATAGTACTTGTTGAAAATATCTTTCAATTTTTAGTTCATGAATGTTATTGCTTTCTGTCTGTTCTTATCTTTACCGATGGCAGCCATTTTGTTAAACAGACCAGATAATACATGTACATACAGGAAGTGTGGCCCTAAAGCACAAATTTTAAAGCTAAATATCTTACTTTATAGAAACAGTATAGAATGTTTTTGAAGCACAGATTGAATATACAGTAACTAGAAATGCATTTCAGACTTTCTGAGACTTTGATAGACACTGGTGAGATTTTAATGTTGCATGTCTGTTGTATTGTCTAAGGTGTACTAGCCCTATGGATGTCCTGGGTAAGAATTTATCAGAACTACACAAACAGTTCAATGAAATCCTTGCTAAGTCCAAAGAAGAGAAACAGGAGGCACTGAGAAGACAATGCAAATTACAGGAGGAAATAGCAGTCCTGCAAGAGAAAGCAAGGGAAGCGCCTGACGATTATAAGAGGGCCTGCAACAAGGCAGCAGAAGCCAAGGTAAGAACCAGCAAGTGTGAATCAAATTGTACTGTCCAAATAAATAAAAATGTGGTAAAATTACCAATGACATTAGACGAATGGTTCACTGAAGCAGCCCTTCAGTTAATCATAATCAATTCTTCAAAACATTTTATAAATGAAGTTGATGTCCTGATTTCCATTTTAATTTTGTTTTGATGATGTCTTTGCTGACTGCAGTCCTGTTTGATCTGTGGTGTAAACAAATTGTCCCACCCAGTCAGCCTAACTGCAATTTTTTTTTCAGTTAAACTTATAATACAAATACATAAATGGAGTCAGGACTCCTTTGGAGTCAAAGGACCAGCCCTTTGAAAGTAGAAGTTTCCCCATATAAAAATATCACATTTTTTTTTAGAAATGATGCAGAATTTTTGCTGATTAATGTTACAGGAGAACTAAAGCAAAAAAATTAAAAAGCAGTGTTAAAATACTTACTTCATACAGAGCCGATTCATTAAAGTCACAGCACGAGCTGTGCTGTAATTAGCCGGCACCCGATGCTTCCTTCACAGCGCTGGCTGACTGAGAAGCCAACGCTGCAGCTCCTCCTGACTTGCTTCACTGGCCTCATACATCATCACGTTAATTGTGGGGAGTGTTCTCATTGGCCCCCGCAATGAACATGATGATGTTTAAAACATTTGGCACCGACGGTGAAGCAAGTCGGGAGTAGCTTTGCATTGGCTTCTCAGTCAGCCAACTCTGTGAAGGAAACATCGGGTGCCGGCTAATTACAGCACAGCTCACGCGGTGACTGTAATGAATCGGCTCTATATAAGGTAAGTATTTTAACACTGCTTTTTTATTTTTTGCTTTAGTTCTCCTTTAAATGTATAGACAGTTTCATTTCTGTTACTTCTGATTTACATTGTTGTTAAAAAAATGCTAATTGTTGGGAATACATTTATTAGCATGTTCTGCCATTATATTTGGATAAGTTGGTCTAAGATGAGCATACATCCAGATACAATGCAAATAATAAACTCTAAGGTAAGTTTTGCAACTGTAATACAGTTGTATCTGTGGAACCTTTCCTATAAAGAAAGGATATTGTACTTTTCTGCCTGCTTTGTACATTATATTTAAGTTAAGGTGTCCCCTGTGTCTTCCACCTTAGATGCAGTCAGAGAAAAGGCGATATGAGGCAAAAGTGCAGCAACTGGAGAATGAAATTCAACGGTCAAACGATAAACTGAAGAGTATGGAAGAAATCCAAGGCCTTGCAGATCAGCAGCTCGTGGAAGCCGATGAGGAACGCGAGAAGCTTCTAATGGAACTTCAAGATGTCCAAACTCAGGTAGGACATCAGACTTTGTCCCCAGTGACAGGTCATCTTATGCTCCCACTTGCAATGTACATTTGGTGCTTTCATTTTAGAGAAAAATGGAAGATGCTCTGGCACAGAAGCAATTGTCTGCTTTGGATAAAGAACTGAGAGACCTTAAGAGAGCAATAGCGATGTCCGATAAGCTAGCCACATCTGATTTGTGTAACACAAAAGAACAGCTGCAGTCTCTCCATGGAACTGTACTAAAGATCAGTCGGGAGAGGGAACAGGTAATACAAGATTATTTTATAAGATAACTCTCAAGAGGTTTGTAAGGAAGGACATTCCAAGCAGTGTCTGTGAGCCCAGGCAGGCAAATCCAGAGGGTTCTTTAGATTATTCTCAAATGCAAATCACTGTCTAGATTTAATAAAGGTACCTGGACAAAAATACATTATTATTATTATTATTATTATTATTATGTTGAAATCACATCAACTGGTTTAAATACTGTAGATGTGGAACAAAAACTCCATGCATATATCATATTAGAGATTCAGGGGGTAATTCAGGAATGATTGAACTTACTTTGCAAAGCTTCTCACCACTTCGCCGGGTCGGGTATGCGCTCCCTGGTCTCCTGCAAGCGGAGATCAACAAACACTTTAAAGGTACTTCGGCTCACCTCGCAACCACTCGAGTCGCTGAGCCGAGCTGAAGTACCTTTAAAGCATTCGCTGATCTGCGCTTGCAGGAGATCAGGGGGCGCGTACCCAACTCGGCGAAGTTATGAGAAGCTTCGCAAGGTAAGTTCGATCGTTCCTGAATTACCCCCTCAAAATTCTCTGCACAAATTCAAAGTGTCTGTTGCCAGCCGAACGACCAGAGGGATCACTGCACCCTCTATTATTGGAAAATATGAAAAAGTAGACGTCTAGTTTACTCCAAATTTATATATTAATTGTGCCATCTTGACATATAATAAATATATAGATTTCTGATGAAGATATACAGATATCTGATGAAGGGGATGTTTTTTCCACCCCGGAAACAATGTTGTATGTGAAGATGGCACAATAAATATATTGATTTGGAGTAAAGTGGATGTCTACTTTTTTCATATTTGAGACAAAGGGCGAATTTTATTAAAGTCGAAAAGGCCGTTCGACAAAAAATTCAGTTAAAAAATGTAAAAATTATCAAAAATTCAATTGCGAACTTTCAATATCATGATATCGATATTTTCAATTTTATCACATTTTGCCCTAAGCATTTCTGTTTTCTGTAGGAGATGAAGGAAGCTGAGAATTTCTGTGCCCGGGCAGCTCAGGCGGCTCGAGATCTCGTCAAAGCAGAAGTGGAAATTGACCTGCTGCAGAATGTCCTAAGAGAGAGAGAGAAACAGGTACTTAGAGTCTTCTTCTGAAGGAATGATCTCCTATATATTGCAGCATAGTGTAAGACAGCTTCTAGTTTACGTTGTGGATCTATGGAGATTTAAAAAGATAAATTCGAACCAAGGCCTTCTTGTTTTTGTACATGAACCCTTCTTTAGGTTTCCCTTTTTATGTGAGATATGCAGCATGGTGTGCCATTACATTTGTAAACTATAAAGGTTTATCTCCTGCATAACTCTTTCCTCTGCGTTAGCTGTGGAAGTTGCACTTCTATTTTGCCTAAGGGTTCTTTCAATCTCCTTAAAATCAAGTGGCTGGAAAACCAGCACTCTCTTGTAGAGGAGAAGCATATCCCTGGATTCTTGGCTGCCCTAACTGTGGGACATGGTCTTCCATTTTGTATGTCAACCACGTTCTTGTTTTTCACTTCTGCACCAGTTGTGGTACAATAGTTTGTAATGCTGCAGATCTTGGAAATGAACATAGTCCTGACAGTGTACTTTCCTATCGGCTGTATCTAAATAACAGAGTTGATTGTGCAGTTCCTTTTCACAATACATGAATACAATTTGCCCATATACATGATAAGTAAAACGTATTTTTTCTGAATGTAACTGACTTTATCTTATTTACCTCATACATATTATAGTTTGAATATATATCTTACAGATTACACACAACATTCCTTATTTTATTTATTGTTTGCATTTGTACATTAGGAATGGGAGTTGCTATATTGCTTTGCTGCATAGAGAAACTATTGCAACAACACCCCGAATGGTCATTAAATGTGGCTACATTTATGTAAATATGTAGGGCAAATAATTTCCTCCCACATCACATTGTTTTTAATTGGAGAGACTACACAAAGCAATTCTCGCTAGAATTCATAAACGTTTTTTCCTTTGGGTCGAACTTATGTAGGTGAATCTAGTCGGAATAGAGGACAAGTGCCTCTGGAAATAATCTACATTTGTTTTTACCTTTCCCAGCTCCATGAAGAAATGCAAAATGCTGATGCAGGAACGGCAACATCAAACTTCCAACAACTTGAGATTGACAAACTGAGTTACACAATGAGGAAGCAAAAAGCCGAAATCTCCCGTCTTAAACGCTTACTGGATCACTCCAAATCAGGTAGAAGTGATTTAGATGAGTAGGGAGATTGACAAACAATGTGTGCGTGTTTTAAACATTCATGTAAAGTAGCAGTTTCATTTTTTATTATCATCTAATGATCACTAAAGTCAAATCCATGCTTCCCATTTGGGTTCCTGCACATTTTTACAGGCCTCTTCTGTAAAACAATGGGAAATTATTTAGAATTAAGCTTTAAGTATGTATAGTAATATGGCATGAATCTAATATTTACAGATAACCTTGAGGAGATTGAGAGTCTCCTGGAAGAGATTGGATCACTACGGCACACCCTTGGTTATCAGAATGATTATATCGCCAGCATGGCTGACCCATTCAGAAGAAAGGGTTACTGGTACTATGTGCCATCCCCATCAACTGTGAGTTTATTTTTCCCTTCTTTAAACAAACGCTGTAAAATGTATTTCTGGCCTCAGACTTACAGTTTTGTTTTTCCCATTTAAATTTTACAGACATCAGGACCTGATTCCCTAAGTACTAAAGATTCTGGCCTCGGTTTACATTACCCTATGACGTCATCACCAGCGAAACAGAAAAGCGGCCATGGTAAACATAAGAGGAAGGAAGAACGTGACTGCTGTGCTCAGGGGCACTGGGCTTATTCGCCCATTAGGCACAGTGTTCACAGATGGCACATGAACAGAGGTATCTTCTAGTCTTCTTGGTCAACATTTAAATAAAATCTTATTTGCAGTTCTTGACTTTGTTTTTGTCACAACAGAAGGAGAAGAAGGTGATGGAGAAGACAGTGAGATCAGTGACCCTTCACAGCGCCATTTTGTGCCTCCTCCTGGCTCTGTCATTTACACAGTGCTCCCAAATGGTGCTCCTGCCCCGCAAGGAACAGTAGTTTATGGACCTCCTCCACCCACCAATGGTAGACCTTTCAGCCCTGGGACTGTTATTTATGGCCCCCCTCCAGTCGGAACTCAGATTGTCTATGGACCTCCTCCACCTCACTTTCTTATCCCTGTTATACCAGCTGGTGTTCTCCACTGTAATGTACCTGGGCATCACAACCTGGTATGCTGATATTTATTGCAGAATCATGCATCATGTTTGCTTACATTACGGGATAATTTCCAGGTGAATTCATCAACAGGGGCAATCGTTTACTGAGATCTAGTTACCCATAGCAACCATTCAGGAGTTAGCATTCACAGGTATAACGGAAATAGAGTACTGCATTCTGCAGTATCCTGGCTGGAATTAACAGATTATTCTTACAGTACCACAGTCTGGCTGGTCATACAGAAGGTTTAGAGTACACTGTCTGGTGCTACATAATGGCTTGTAGTTATAACTAATGCTTAAAGTAGCATAATCTCACAATATGCACAACATAGGATGCAAGCAAAAAATTAAAGTAATATAAAGCATACGTAATAGGCACTACATGTGGGGTAAGTAGGTACTTGTATTGGTAAAAGAAGAAAGACAGAACCCTCTAATAATATGCAAACACTAAATCTTTATTACATCTTATATTAGATAATATATATCCAAAGGGTGGAATAGAAAGTTAAAAACGCTTAAAATCTGTCCATTAGTGGACTAAACCTGACAGAAGGGGTACAACAAGTGTATGAAGTTAATATATAATCATATCCATATAGCAAATCTTTATCTGCATAGCAAGACTTCTGGGCCTTTCCGAGTTTACTGAGTAAAATCTCGCATTGTGCTCCCAAGATTTTTTTTGAGTTTTCGAGATCGATTTTTTTCAATCTTGCTTTTTTTTTTTTTTTTTTACATTTTCGATGGAAAGGTAGCCATTCTTTACATTAGTAGCATGGCTACCTTTACATTGAAAAATCAAGATTGAAAAAATCTCGCGAGAATAATGTGAGATTTCACTCGGTAAACTCACAAAGACCCAGAGTGGTCTTTCTTTTCACCCCTTGAAAAATGGGCTGCTTCTTGTGGGCCATAGTAGCATGATCTGCATTATATTACATATAATATTCAGATTACCATAATCTGCACCGTGCAATGACTTGATATAATGTTCAGCATGTTAAATTCTGTACAGTGTGCTGGATGGAGTTTAGAAAATACCTGCATACACAATATCTTGCATGCTTTAATACTGTAAATTCTCCATCCATATTTATATACGTCTATCTCCATAAAAAATGAGTATTCCAATACTTGGTGATACCCCATTATAAGTTAGGATAGACTGGTTGTGTTAGTCCACAAATGCAAAAAGATGAGTATTGTAATACTTGATGATACCTTTTTTATTGGAGTAACAGTCCGTTTAGACAAGCTTTCGAGAGATCCGTCCTCTCTTTATCAAGTCTCAAGCACTACTTATTAGAATTATTATTAATACTAATATTGCTTGAGACAGACCTCTGGAAAGCTCGTCTATCTAAACTGACTGATAAAAAAGGTATCACCAATTATTACAATACTCATTGTATCTGTGAACTAACAGGACTACTCTATCCTAACCTTCTATTTGTATAAGGTTTCCATGCAGTTGTGATTGAAGGGGTGTGTGAGTAGCACTGAACACAGTTTGGGGTGAGAGGGCATGCCTTTGTGATTTACTAAGGAGAATAACATTGTTTGTAGGAAAACGAACTCACTCGTTTAGAGGACATTGTCGATCATTTAAAGTCCTGCAGCCACAAGGAAACAAAATCAAAGGAAAAATTACAAGAAAGGACTGAAGACCTTGAAAATCAGAAGGAAATGCTAAGGAATGAATTGGAGGAATTGCGCATCTCTGCAAAGAAACAGAAGCGAAAGTATGGCTCACAGATTATATTAAAAAGCTGCACCAGCTCCCACATACTGACGTGGCTTTACCCTTAAAGGGAATGACAAGCCTTAACATTAAAAGAGGTGTCTAAACTTGCCATTAGGGTTCCTAGTGGATGAAACTTGCTGATTGAAGATAATCAGGACTTCTTCCTCAGGGATCCTGGTGTCTCTGGGTTGGCAATGTCAGTTTTCCTGATCTGCACTGGTGATGAACATTCGTAAAAGCACACTGTTTCACTACAATAATGCTTCTGTGTATGTCTGCATCTCCAGTGCAGTCTGGTAGGAGAGGCATTGGCAGTCTTCGTGATGGCACGATCACAGTGGGAGAAGATCTTCGATCAGTAGGCTTCAAGACTGGCATAAACCCTATAGGTAAGATAAAAACTGTATTGAAAAACAAAAACAACCATAAGGACTAGGCTTTAGTTCTGCTTTGTATCCCATAACGTCTCCATTTTAGAGTGCACAAGCTTATTTGTTTCTTCTGGACTTCCTTTCCAGAAACTTTGTAGATGGACATATAGACAACCTTATTACAGAGCTGGAGCTGGAAAAATCCCTGCAGCACCATAACGACATCGAGGACGAGATAGAATGCATTGAGAAGACTCTCTTAAAGCGACGGGCAGAGCTCAGAGAGGCTGATCGGCTGCTAACAGATGCAGAGAGCGAATTGCAGAGCACGCGGGCAAAGGTTCTTGGCAATTTGAGTACATTTATGTATTGACTGTTTTTTGAGTATCTGGCCAAAAAATATTGTCATGAGGTGGCTCAGGTCCCTCCTAGCTATGTCAAGAACAAAAAGTAAATGATTCCAGTTCCTTTTTTCCTTCAGATGCAAGTACATTATTAGTGAAGAGCAATTAGTCTCTTTTGGCGCCTATTGTTTAATAAGTAAACTCAGGGGAATCTGCAGTGTTGTCTCCTTGGCTATGCATTGTAGAATTCTGAAAATGCTTGGTTTTATAATTTTTTATTTATTTTTGCCAGACCTCTGATATAATTGAAAAGTACAATAGCGCTAAGAAGCATCTGAGTCATACAGAGAGCGATGCAGAGGAGCTGGAGAGAAGGGCGCAGGAGACCGCCAGGCAGCTTGTGAAAGCAGATCAGCAGCTAAGGTATTGTCCATTCCCTACCATAACATTCAATGCGCTTTATCATAGGTGTGATATTTCTCCGGATTTGTACAACTGTCCAGAGAGATACTAGAACGCTGAGTGCATCATCATAGTTACAGTATTTATCCTATGGGATTCATACAACTGTCCAGAGAGTTGCAGTAAAAAAACATTTAGGGAAGAAATCATACAGTTTGTTTCCCTTAATTAGTTTTCCTGAGAGCTGACATTTTCA
>WMED01005869.1:0-19053 GCA_019650415.1 Pipa parva | reverse complement strand
AACTGTAACTAACAGACCTCAAGGTTCCTGGGGACAAACTGTGACTCTCAAATCAAAAAGCCAGTTATTTTTTTGATGGGGGGAACCTAGAGTAACGGAAACAAAAACAGTCCTTACTTTACTTCCAGCAGAACATAAGGCTCTTGGCCCATTTTTTCCTTAAGTTCCCCCCCAACGAATTTTACAAGGAAAATGATTAAAAGGAGTGTTCACTTTCCATTAAATAATTTTTACTGCTTTGCAGCTAGTTTAGGCTATGCTAGGCCTTGTAGGCCAGTTTGCATTTGATCTTTAATTTTTATTTTGAGTGTTTTTTTTTTTTTTGAATGATATTATTATTATTATTCATTGATAAAGCGGCAGCTTGTAGCTCTATACATTTTATGTACATCTTATGTACTTTACAGGATGTATTACAAGAGCTTACCATAATATGTTTTAATAGCTCCCTTCTAAGAGCTGTGATGTTTAATGGTTTTAGTACTTAGTATTCTGACCAAGCGCTCTCTTCCCTTTTCTAGCTGGATTCAGTGGTGTAAATTACAAGTAATGTTGATGTATGTCTTACAGTTAAAAATTGAGCGAAATTAAATAAAATCAAAAATATCGACATCGCAATACCGCAATATCGATATCTTGATATTGAATTTTCCAGCAATAATATGGATTTTCCATAGAAATAAACAGATTAAAAATTTCGATTGAATTGCGATATTGTCAAACTTCCGATATCGGCACAAATCATTCGATATTGCGATATCGTTATTTTCGACTTTATTAAATCTAGCCCCTTAAAAATGTGTTTTTTTTTTGTTTGTTTTGTTTTACTGTAATCTGCTTATTTGATATTTCCATGGTAAATGTCTAGGGGGGCTGGGTTAATCTTCCAGTTGTTCCCATTGGTAACAAATGGCATCTAAACAGGCAACCCTTATGTAGTGTATGTAACTCATTAAAATGGAAAACTGCTTACTGAAAATCGTGTTGCTGTAGAACAAACTGTTTAAAGTGATAATTGGAGGGGATACTTTCACAGATAAAGTTGTAAAATTGCAATATTATTGAAACCCATAGCAACCAATCCACTTTAGTCGGCCTATTGCAGTTGGTGTTATTAATACGAGCGTACCATTTGTTGCTTTGAGTTTTAACTTCAGTGCACGTTTTGTACCTAAATCCTGCTCCACATTAAGAAATTGCCTGTAATCCTAAATATGTATGCAGGTGTGATTTTTATTTTCTATCACCAGCGTTCCTATTCATCTTTTCAATGCTTAAAGGAGAACTATTGTTTTTTTTTAACGAAAACCCCTAGCTGATGGTTTTCAGCAGCAGTATGTTATTTTATGGGGTTTTTTTTTCAGTCTGCGCATGCGCAGTTGGTTAGATTCGCCAAAATTTGAAAGGAGGGGGAGGGTACTATGTGACATTTGACATCACACACCTACCCAGGAAGTAACCTGATGTGGGGGTGGTATTCATCTCGCAATCCTGGGCTATGGATTATGAGATGAAAGCTGGTTGGGCTAGGTGAAAACAATCAGCTAGGGGTTTTTTCTTGTTTTGTTTTTTTAAACTATAGTTCTCCTTTATTAGCAAAGATATCAGGGTCGTGGACATCCAAGCTATACCTAATGTCATCAAACAGGAGAATTCACTCCATGTGAAAAGCCATGGAACCTACAGCTCATTTCAGAGCAATTAGAATGTGCACCTTGTGGCACTAGTGGGGTTAACAGCCGACTGTCCCGCTCCTGTGAAAAAATTTATAGTGCACTTAGGGTTTGAAAGCTCGTAGATTTTGTCAAGTGTACTTTGAAGGGAATTGTAAGCTCGCCAAAGCATATATGCAACTACAAAGCAAAAGTCTGTCTTAAATTTCTCATATATCATTACATTTAACAAATTTATACACTTCATAGATGGCGAGCTCTATAAAGTGCTTCTGTTTTCAGACCTTGGCTAGATATTATATATTACCAAAGGAAGGAAATTCATAAAACTGCGTCACACTCCATTGCCCAGAGCAACAGGAGTATGATTAGAAATCACAGTGCGCCAACAGTTCCTATGTCATTGAAGGGTAAAATTGTATATTTTCATCTTCCTATGTGAAGCCTCTTTGTGAATGTTATACGTTACCGCTGTAGGCTTACTACATTATATACTACATGCTGATTATCCCTTCAGAAAAAGAAGAAAAAAAACGAATAATCAAACAAGAAGATCTTTAGAAACTAATTACTCAGTTTGCAGCCCAAATGAAACAGCGAATTATCTGATAAAATTTCTTTTCTTTTTATAGAATTTTCTTAGTTTCTTAAGAGGGGATTAACATGATGTCACCTGCCCTTTCTAGGTTCCATAACGCTGGTCCATATATATTCATATAAATTGTGTTCCTTAGCAGATAGTAGTCTTTTCTTGCAGTCTTATCTTTGAACTTGTCTGTATTTTACTTCAATTATACATATATTAGGATTGATTGAAGAAAGACAATTGATGCCATGCTAATTGATTGAAGCAGTTATAGTCCGAATTGCTCTGTCAATTACATAGTAAGTTTGAAACAAAAACACACACATCTAATTCAGCTTATTGAAAAAAAAAACGTTAATCACCCTAAGGTTAACCTTGGTATGGAGGAAGGTAAAAAAAAAAAAAAAACTATTTAAGCAATGGGAAAAATTCCTTCCTGGCCCCAAGTGGCAATTTGACAGGATCAACATACTACTATTGATTTAAATAACCCCTGATGTTGAGTTCTTTTAAACAACTATCCAAACCTGTTATGAAGCACTCCAGAAAGTTTACTAGAACCAGTTCCCATGGAAGACTATTCCACAGTATCACAGCCATAACGGTAAAGAACCTTTTTTTTTTCAGCTAGAGATTTATGAACACATTTTTAAAAGGGTAAATTCACCTCGGTACAATTCGAGCTGCATCACCAAAATAGACGCCGATTCACTTCTCACTATTGACTAAATGGAGAACACACTTGTTGAACAGGTGGACAGTGGCGTTCACTGGTGGTATGTGTAGTGTGGTGTAGTTAGTCAGATAGAAGTAGGATGAGAAGTCATGCGGAGTGAGGCGAATTAGACAAGTGAAGGGCAGTGATATCAGTCTCATCATATCCCACTAACTGTATTCTGTGAATATTCTATTCCTATGTCATCTTGTCCCTAGGTCATGTTGTCACTTAGCCACAGTTGCCCTTGTTACTCTTGAGTCACCTTACACAACACTGGAGCCCTGCCATCAACCCCCCTTCGCCAAGTCACGAGTCTGAAGTGGTGAAGTCAAACAGGTGAATTTGGAGAAGTTCATCTAGTCATATTCGCACCTTCAGCACACTCCTCCACTTAGTCAGTACTAGAAGTACCTGTGCACATGAACACAATTAAATACTTTGCTGGCTTTGGAAGCTGCACATTGGTATTCCAAGCTATTATTTAGCTAGTGAATCACAAGTACTTTCAGATCCTTTTCTATTATAATTTCAGTTAGTTTTATCCAGGAGTGTTTTGCAGCTGGGTTGCTGTCTCGGCTGGACCCAATTTACTGGTAGCAATGAAGTGAAATCCATGGATTTTCCTGGGGTGGAAGGGGGGGGGGGATGCAACTATTTTAGAAATTCAGCACTGGTTTTATCCCTCCTAAAGGGCATGACGATAGCTGTTTTTGTAGCCCTAAAATATATAACTTTGCATTTTTGTGCATTAACTCTGCCTTGCCCTGCAGCTGCCCAATTGTTTAATATGTCGGGTTCAGCTTGTAATATGCCAGTTTCCTTCATGGAATTTACATAAACTCTATTTTTTATCTAAATAATGGCAATTAAATGAAGGTTTGCACAAAACAAAACATTTTGGTCAATGTAGCTCTATAGCATTTTAAAATAAGTTAAACTATAACGGTCCTAAAATAAAACCCTGAGGAACCTTGAACCATTTAGAGTAACAGTTATTAACTATAATTCTCTGGTCTTTTAGCCAGTTTTCAATACATTTTCAAGCTGTATTTTCTAAACTGAAATTTTGATTGTAAAGTCCACATAAATGATATCCACAGCCACTGGATCTACTTACCTACTCTTTGATAATCTGACTTATGAATAAGTATGGTTCAACAACCCCTCAAATAATTACCTACAACAATAGTGAGACTCCTACGTTACTTGGAGAGAACCTGGATGCCTCTTTGAATATAGGTACCTCATTTTGCCTTCCACAAATCCGTGAATACATTGCAAGTCTTTAAAATTGAAGAGGAGAGATTCAGAAATAACTGAACTAAACTATTTTAGGACTTGTGGGTGCTATGTATCCTTGCTCCAGTTCCATTTAATATAAGATCTACTTCGTCATTCGTGATAAATTGTTACAAGGCTTTTTTTAAAAATCATGGCTCCATTTGCAATTTCACTACTGTTTTTGTGGTGTCGAAAATATTGTTTTTGTCCAATTTACAGTTTAATAAATACTCCCATGTGAATTGGAACCATTATTTAAAGAGATAATATACAGTAGATGAGTGAGCTGATAAACTCCCTTCTGAAGTTATATTTGACATGTGTTTGTTGACAGCTGTCAGTCTGTGCTGGTACCAGGGGAAACTATGATCTGAAGAGGGCCATACTCAATAATGGATAGGGGAGTTCATGTTTATTTATTGAATTAAAATGTTATTTTTCCATGTCCTTCTCAGAATGTAGGCCAAGAGCTTAAATTAAGAACCTACAACGTCTCCCTTCAGTGTTTCTCATTATAAATTCATATCTCTTAGGTTCATTATGTTGTATTATGGGGAGAATGAAAAATATCTTTAATTTGAGTATATATATATATATATATATATACATAAATATCGTGTCTGCATGTGTCTATTAACATCAAATCTTACAAACATGTTGTTGCCTATAAAATATGTTGATTTAAAGATACTGGTACCAAATTAAAAATAAAATAAATGGCACACCTTTGTAACATACTAGCATTTATACAGAAATATGCCATATTTATAAGGTGTGGATGTGGGGTCTTTGTACAGACACATAATAGATTAAAGAGAACATGTAGAGCAAAAGGTAAAACTGCTGCCCCCCTCATTCTGAATTGGAGCCAGATGTATTGAAAAGCTTTTCGACCATCTACAAAAAAATGACTTCATTATTTAGCTTTCCTTCCCTATACACCTATAATGTTTAAGTTAAAAGTATTTTTTTTTAAGAAGGGAAAGTAAAGAGATTGCATTCTCACAGCAAGCCGGATAGATCAAGTAGTCTTTCCTTTGATTGACATCCTGCTGGACTTTGGGAGTATGGAAGACCCCATGCTGTTTTGAGGGCCTTATTTGGATGATAGCCCAGTCAAGGTCTCTGTCTTAGACCTTTGCTCTTAAGTGTCTCTAGATAGAAGGACTTCCAAAATATGTCTGCAGTGTAAAATAAAATTGGCTAGAAATAACGTAGTAAAGGTCTCCCAAGGGTTGCCTAAGGCGCCGCTGCGGCCGAGACCTGTTTTTTGAAATTTTGTTTTTCAATACATTACTGCCTTTTTATGGAATTATTTTTACTCTAAAATCTCTCTATTTCTCCGTTTCTACTCGGAGCTTTAAGGGCGCATACAAAAGCCCTCTGCCACAAACATAGACCCTGTTATTGTATCCCAGTCACACTTTAATGTTTAGATAAATCTCTCGCTTCTCATCATTTGTTGTTTTTAACAGCTGCGTTGGAACAAACCATCAAAAAATCCATGCTAATGGTCTTCCAATGGTTGGTGTCATGTTGAAATGAAAGATGTTTGTTGGTTCATTAGATTTCCTGGTGAAGGTTGTAGTCATTAAGCTTTAATGACATTTTTTTATTTTCAAAAATGTATATTTTCTGTATTTAGCCCATAAAACTGCTGAATATGAACAGCACCTCCAAACTCTTCATAGATAAAACCACCTTTATTCATGTTCTGGCTTCTTAGGGTCTGGGCCGTTTTGAGGGGGGGGGGGGAAGGGGCAAAATGGGCAATTTCCCAGGGACCCTGACATCAAGTTGGCCGCCTGCAGTGATCAAGTAAAAGAGCACTACTGCATACTTACTTACCGGCTCTCCTCCTGCAGAGAGTTGCTTACCAGAGAGCTCCTATGTAAGCATGCAATAACCCCCCTCTGCTCGAGCACTGCTGGGGGCTCCCTTTAAGTCAGGGAGCATGGGTGGGGGTTGGGGAGGCTATGCTGGGACCCTTGTTTAAGTTTTGCATAGAGCTCCAGCTCGCCTACAACTAGACCTGCTTAGAATATCATCAATCAAATCATCCAGCAACATTTCTGGCTACCCAACACCCCTTTTTTCCCTCTTTGCCCCAGTGCTGTACATATTACTCATTTTTCTGCTCATTTAACATACTTCTCCCTAACCTGTGAACCAGTTTGCTTCAAAAGGTTTGACTGCCAAAAAGTTGAAAACTCAATATACAATAGTTCACCCGTGGAACGGCAATATAGGGGGTAATTCAGCAAAGTGCGAACTTACCTGGCGATCCTTCGATTCACCTCGCCGAGACTGGTACGCTCTCCCTTCTCTCCTGCACGCGGAGATCAGCGAACGCTTTAAAGGTCGCGAGGCGACTCGAGTGGTCGCGAGGTGAGGCGAAGTACCTTTAAAGTGTTTGCTGATCTCCGAATGCAGGAGAGAAGGGAGCGCATACCAGTCTCGGACGAGGTGAATCTACGATATTACACAGTGCTTTACAGAGATTCACCATTCACTTCAGTCCCTGTGGAGCTTAAAATCTAGTTCTTGGAATGTAGCAGGAAACCGGAGTGCCCTGAGGAAACCCATGCAGGTGCAGGGAGAACATACAATCATAGTAAAAGTCAATGGTTTAATCCACCATTCATCGTGCTGTTCTTCCTAACCTGTTTACTTACATCACTCTAAGTGCCAGGCCATGATTGAAGCAAGAGGATGGAGGTCTCTGCCCCATAGAGCTTACACTCTAAATAGGAGGAAGACTTGCATAAACAGGAGGGTTATAAGTGCAGTAGTATAAAGTGTCAGTTCATTATCCGATAGGTGCCAATTAAATAAGAAAATAAATACAAAATAGAATAAATAGTTGCTTAAATGTAAAATATGGACATGAGGTGAACATGAACCAGGTTTTTTCAGTGCAGAGGTCAAATAAACTTTTTTAAAAATGAGTCTAAAGTAAGCATTATTAATTCTAAAGTAGACCCTGGCCAAAAAGTAATATACCTTGCCTTTTCACATGTCATATTTCATGGACTGTTTTAATATGCTCATCCAACAGCCGTCATGAAAACAAAGGGTTTACCTATTGCCATATTATTTGTGATGTACTACAGGGCTCCAACTACTTGCTGGTTGCTGGTTGCTCAGCCATAATGATAAACAATACCTGTACAATGATTAATAGCTATATTAATGAGAAAAGGAGCAGGCAAAACATTCCCTATGTAAGAATGAAAGGTATTATAATATTTTTATACATTTATACAATTGTACATTATTTTATAGTACTGGTAAAGACATAATAATACTGATTTGTCCTGGGCAGAGAATTGTTTTGGATGTTTTTAACACTGGATTCTTTATCACTGATAGGGTAATGATTTTAATTTATTTCTTCTGTTTTTGCATTTTAGATCGATTCTGTGACTCTGAAGAACAGTCTGAAAACCATGACTGAGATTTTTTATGCGTCAATATTTGGCTATGATGAGGTATTATGAGTTCTTTATGAGGAACTATGGTATTTTTTTTTTTTTTCTTAATGAAAGAAATTGATTCATCCATGTAACTATTTGAACTGTCATCAGAGCATATGACATTCATAAGCCTTCCTGAGCAATATAATAAGGAAATAAAATAAAACAGGAGCTTTGAATTAAGTAGCTGTGTCTTCTATGTAATTTCTAAAGTGAGGGGAAAGCAAGTGCGTAAAACTTGTTTATAGTGGATTCTGAACATTTTAATTGTCCCTATAATAAGTAATTTAGCTGTGTATAAGAAAATAGTAGATCTGATTGTTCTTTAAGGACCAATCAAAAATGTACTATGTTCCAGCATGCTTTGGAGGGTTCCCTCCTAACTGGCCACATCAGCTCAGCAGATGTGGTCATTATGGCTCCTCCGTTCAGATCCTCTAAAGTACAGTGTAGGGGCAATCAGGCTGTATTTGCTTCAGTTTATTATTTACCTTTCTCCAACCACTCTAGTGCCTACAGATATGCTTAGGAGAACCCGGCAAGCACTAATGAGTGGTCAATTCTACATGTTCTCGGCTTTCACACAGCTGAATTAAATTTCTGGTGACACTTGCCCTGTAGAAGTCTCCTCTAAATGTTCAAGGGGATTGTTTCCATCTGCTGAATGTTAAGCTTGACTTGATGTAGATTTGAATATCCTGCTATCTAGAAGCTTCCACAAAGAACTCCCCTCCTGCTGCTTATTAGGCAATAAATACATTTTGACCCGTGTTGGCTTAAAAAAAAAAAAAAAAAAGGTTTGCGAATGCTGTTTTAAGAGCAGCTGAATTTCATCCTTTTGCAAATTCTTTTTATGTAATTTCTAGAGAACATCTTCTCCCCTAGAATGACCTGTTCTCTAATAGTAATGGTGCAGCGTTTCTTTTTGAAATGTTGGATTCTAAAGAAAATTTACAATTCGTTCATCAACAACACTGCTGGTAATGTCCGTCTGAGAATAAGCAAGAGAAGCAGGTTTCTGAGCCCTGGTTTTTAAAGGCCGATTTAAGTCTCACGCATATATTTCAAATGTTGCTGAAAATATTTATCTCATATTTTATTTTTTAGAAACCTTAATATTGCTGCATTGCAGAGCCCTAATCAAGCCATGTGTCATCACTTGTATTCCAGGGAATCAAGTCTGATGATCGTGTTCTAGCTGCTGCTCTTTGGAGGAATTTATTTAGCAAGCAATGCGAGGATCCCCGACAACTGGCGCTAATGGTGGAATATGTCAGGAAGCAGGTAAAGTCATTTTCATATAATCATACAAGTACTGAATACAGGAGTCCCAGACATCCCTGGATTTTATTCAGGGGTCTGATTGTATCGTAAGAGTGCTTGTGTATGTATGAGAGTGAGGAAAGAGCCTTCCGGAAGTGGCAGTTTTTTCAGTGCATTCACAAGTGTTAGTTTTTGAGCACTAAAACTGCACAACTAAGTTGAGTGCGGTGGCTCAGCAGTTAGCACTGCTTCCTTGCAGTGGTGAGATCCTGGGTTCAATTCCACCTTGGACTTCATCTGCATGGAGTTTGCATGTTCTCCCCGCACTTGCGTGGGTTTCCTCTCACAATCCAAAACCATACATCTGTGTGTGTGACAAATTAGGGAAACTAGATTGTAAGCTCCATGCAGGGACTGAAGTGAATGATGAATCTCTGCTGCGTAAAATAGTAGCGCTATATAAGAAAGAATAAATAATAATAACTAAGGAATTACATTGCAGAAAGGAAGGGCTAAATCAGTTGGATGCTTGAAGATAAGGGAGATTGATTTAAAAATATAAGTGTGTAATTTAAAGATGTAAAGTCTCATCTGGTTTTGGTGTGATTTGCAAGAGGGAGGGGCAAGATACTTACCATTCGAGGTTTTACTCTCCGGCTGTCCTTCTCAAGCCGTTTTTTTTCTGTGATCCTCTTCAATTCCTGTTCCACTGAAGTGAGCATCCTCAGAACAGCTTTAAATCAGAATTCTGCTTCTGAGCATGCTCACCTCATTGAGTTTGAACAGGAATTGAGGGAGGATCACAGGAGCCTCACACATCAGAAGAGATTGGCTTGAATAGTGACAGAAAGAGTCAGCGCTGGAAAGTAAAACCCTGATTGTAAGTATCTTCCTCCTTTAATCATCTAATAAGGTATCCTCTTTTAAAGGCATTAGCACCTGCTTTTACTGCTATCCACTCAGTCTCCTGCAAATTCCTTGCCAGTAGCAGCCAAAATGGCGCATGTAGCTTTCCTTGTGCTTCTGATGAGGAATTTGCCAAAGTGTGACTGGACCAACAGTCGCCATTATATATTTGTTGCTGACTTAAAATAAGACAAGTAGTGCCAGTGCAGTCCTAACCTAAAAGCTGTTTGATTTTAATATAGTCTAAGTGAATGTTGCGCTGCTTCATATTGTATGTGAATTTGATCTTGGTTTTACAGACCAATGTAGCATTCAAATGAAGAATCTCCAGCACTCCAACGTAAAATTAATAAATTTTATTTCATGATCAAGTTTAAAAACAGGTACAAAAGTTTAAAACAATGGTGACAATCAGCACTAACGCGTTTCACGCCTTGCGCTTAATCATAGTTTACAGACCAAAATCACGCACTTTTTGAGATCCCATCCTGGTGTTTTGTTAATACTACCCCCAGACACAGGTCTTTATTGTGCATGTGCAGCTTCTCTGTTCCACTGTTGGAGCGTCTCACACATGCTCAGTGAAGACCTGTGCCTGGGGCTGTGCAGAGGGGAAGGGCATAACACCAAATTGCCTGTAATGTGTTTGATTTTTGCCTGTAAATGCAGATTAAATTAAGATACATGTAATGTGCTTTTAGGCCAAGGCCCCATTAGGCATAAAACCATCCACAATCATCCTCTGGAGAGGAACTGCCAGCTACCATTTTCTTTTCTGCCCCCTGAGGGGTTTTTTTCTTGTTGAAAAATGCCTTGTGACCGAATTGGAAACAGTTGCTGCCAGTATTTCAGGAAAGTGAATAGTGGTTTTGTGGAGGCTGTTTGTGGCCATTTTTAAGTGCCTAACAAAGCTCACAGGCTGTCTGGCACAATTTAAAGAGCTAACGGCATTCTTCTGCCAATTGGGAGTTATCCAGGCACTTCTACCCTCAGCTTCACAGGCGCCAGGTACCCTATGTAAGCCTTCAGACAAGTATAAGTAACACAGCCATTCGCTCAACTGCCTGACAAGGGGAAACCCCTGAAACGCTGTGTGTTCCACTGTCTACAATAAATGGGGTTTCCCCCCATGACTCACAAGCGACTGCCTCTGTCACATATTCGTCTGCACATTTGTTTAGAGTTCTCTTTTTTTTTCTGATAAATGCATAAAAATTCCCATTCAATTTTACAACCTGATGTGACCCCCCACCCCCTCCTCATCCACACACACACACACAAAATTAATGAATTAAAACTGCCTCAAATAACAACACACCAAATTCTGGTAGCAAACAAAGATATTAGAGCACCGTCCCTTTATCAAGGGTTAATATGAAGCAGGTGAGTGAGTAAAACATAAGCAGTGGAGTCTGGGGTCACGCGCACTGCAGTAATTAAGACATTACACATAGACCTGGCATGTGGTATAATTACTCACGAGGGGCATTTTTATGTAATCTCTCTGTCCGAGTCTAATGCTTATTACTTACATATGGACTTTCAAGGTATTTAGGGACATAAGAGTTCATCGCGTGCTAAGTCCCATTAGGGGCTAGCCAGGCAAACGCAAAGGTTTTCAACGCAGTGTCTTCACTGGTATCTGTCTTATGGCTAAAATGAAACCCATTAACTGAAATAAACACTGCTGCGACATGCTTAATAATGCTTCGATTTGAAAGAACGTCTTAATGTTTAGTCTCGTGTGGATTTTTTTTTTTCACGTGCTTGTAAGGTTGGGTTTAATGATGTATTATTTCTGCATGCTCTGGACTGTGCAGCCGTGCGAAAACACCTGCATGTTACGTAATCCTCTTCCCAAATGACTTGCTCGCTCCTTAGCAGGAGATAAGGTAGATATTTTCTGAAGATATAAGCAGTTAAAAAGTGCGGAGCAGACTTTTAACCCTCTTGTTCTAAAACAGCCAGATAAGCCGGGGTATAAGTTCCTTTCGTTCCCCTCTCATTGGTGAATTGCGTGGTAACTAGACTTCACAATGTGATTATTTTTGTGAGGAATACTTCATTTTTACTCTAGACATTTTTACAGATTTTGTTAACTCGGGGGCGCACGTTCTGGAACTGAAATTTGAGAACATCTGGTCACTGGAAAAACTGCTTTCCTCCTTTCCCTTTAGTGCATAATCCCACAGGCACCTGAATGGACCAATCCCAGAAGGCACATGCTTCCACATAATATCAGTGCTTGTCAAGCTGGTTGTCCGTTCCGATGTACTGTCGGACTGCAGACCATGGATGTTGATGAAATAACTTAACACTGCTCAGAAATACATCTTTTGGCCTAGAAAATATTTAGCTATTGACACAAATTCTATGACAGTATAAAAGTGAATATTTACCCAGCTGCACTCATCCTCACAAAGGTAGTTATATAGTCTATTTAAACACTGCTTATTTGTTGAGGCATCTAGAGAAGAACTAATGTACTTGTATTTTTTTTATTCATTTATATAGCGCTACTATATTACGCAGCACTTTACAGAGATTCATCATTCACTTCAGTCCCTGCCCTGTGGAGCTTGTTATCTAGTTTCCTTATTCAGTCACATACACACAGATGTATTGTGGGAGGAAACCCATGCTGGTGCGGGGAGAACATACAAACTCCATGCAGATGAAGTCCAGGGAGGAATTGAACCCATGAACCCAGCACTTCAAAGCAGCAGTGCTAACCACCACACTACCATAATGTAGCTGTTAAGCTAAAAGTACAGAGTCTGGCAGCCTGAACCATTATCAAGCAGCAGATCAGTACCTTTGGGTTGAAGTGCTATCTTATAGAACTGCTGTTGCTAGCATATCATGATACCATATTGGCTCCTCATTAATATGCTAATTAACCTAGGCATTTCATCACAAATATTGTTTGACTTGTTAGGGAATGTCACATGGTCCATTAAACATTAAATATTAATGAGATATACAATTCGGGCTGATTTTCACACATGCTCTGTAAGACGTCAATGCCTGGGACACCAGCTTTCTCAGCATGGGGTGGAGCTGAAACGCTGCAAATTGTTTTACTTGTGAAATAACGCATACAGAAGAAGCAAAAATAAATAAGTAGGTCAGGGGTCCCCAAACGCCCGTTCGTGGGCCGCATGGTACTGAGCCACAGAGTGGTGATGTACGCAGAGGAATAGCACCCCCTCACCAGTCCATGAAATATATTTCAAGGGGAACTGACCATCAACCAGAAAAGGTTGGGGATCGCTGAAATAGGTGGCTAGGAAAGGAAAGACTGTGGGTTTATTGTGTATCTGGCATGTAGGCTAAAAGAACAAATGTGATTTATTAGGAGATGATAGTTCTTCTTTCAGTCCTTTATAGAAACATAAGCTGTATACCCTACATTATGCTCCAGGTGTAGCTTCTGCAAGAGCACAGTATCTGCATCAAATCAGCTTATGCCATAATGAAACACAGTTCATTTTTACATCCATTTCACAAAGGCCTGATCTTGTCATACACATGCAGTGAATAGGATTCATGAATGGAAACCTTTGAAGAGCTACATCTGACCTCTAGTTGGACAGTCCTTTTATTGTTCAAACACATGAAAATACAATGGCTGTGGTGTAAGGGTAAACCATCGTGCATTTGGCCAAAAAGTTTGTATTCAATCCTTGAATCTTGTTATGAAACCAGTGCTAGTAAACCTATAAATCTTTATACTTATCATTCATCAGTCTTGCTTTCATACATCGTTACCACCTTATTATTTCGCCATGTATTTGTAACGACTTATCAGAAAAATATTCATTCAGTGCTACCTCCAAGAGTCAATATTCTCTTCCCAATGCAGAGAAACCTCATCTTTCATATATCTCAAAATAGTAAGAATGCTACAAGATGTTCATATCACTGAACTATTTAAAATATAAACCAAGACCCCTCCTTCCCGTGTGTACACAGGTATTTTATCTACTCCTTCTTGTTTCTGTAAAAATTATTCCCTAGCTTATTTCTTACTTACATTATTTCCTAAAATGCTAAAATGAGGTCAACTCATGTAAGAATTAGAAAAAGTTGAACTAGGGCCTTGGCCTTAAGAGCTTTGAGAAAGTAAACTGGTTAATATAATTTACCAGACCCTACTATACACAGGATGGTTAGGCTGGAGGAAATGTGCATGTGCAAGGCTCCCTCTTTCTAAATTAACCCTACAGAAAGAGGCCAATGTAATAGTGAGAGGAGATTCAATACAAGATTGTGTAGTCTTGGTAAAAATATTTTGTGATGTTAAATGAGAATGGGATCATAATTGTGTGGTATAGGAAGAGATCGCAATAGCATAGTCATAGCGCTGCAGGCGTGTCAAGACTCAGGAAAGTAATTCCACAGAGATGGAAAAAGCTAAACACATATTAGGATTTGCTAGTGTAGTGGAAAGTGGTAATGTGGCAGTGGGACTCTGTTTGTTTGAGGCCTGATGCTAATGATCAGTGAGGTCAACCCAACTTCAAATTAGCAAAACGTTATGAAAATGTGATTTTTTTGAGCGTTTTGATCTTCGCCCTATTTTCCAAATGGAAAGGCTTAGATCTACTTGAAAAATAAATATTATGGGCAGAGGGCGTTGCTTATATAAATCCTCCCCAGTGTGATATTTGGCTGGTGAAGCAAAGGTGAATTGAAACCAGGTTCGCCAAAGATGTAATGTTGATTTGATCTGAACAAGTGCTGTGTGTGTATATTACTCCTATTAGCATTCAAATTACATACGCAAGGGGTTCACCTAAATTAATCTGCACATTTTCCAATGTTGTCAGTAAAGGGACAGGTACTTTACATGTTTCTTTTCATTGCTCAGATTAGTGTATTCGCAACTTTGAGGAAAAATGAGCAACTTAAGGATAGGTTACATATAAGGGCATATTGACTAAAGGGTGAACACATAGACAATGGCAATCACTGTTAGATGCGTTGTGTGGCTTCGTCAGTCAGGTAGAATTAGGATGCGGAACCCAGCCATCAGCCCCCCAATTCACCTCTCTGAGCAGTACTCCTGGTCGCATTCGCTCCTTCGACACACTCCAACACTAGTCAACAGTAGAAAATACCTGTGCACGCGCACACAAAGAAATGTGCAGAACTCCGTAAGATTGCGACCTCGTAGTCACCTGAATTGGTTGCATAGCCACATCACAGATTTGCTCAATAAGTGAATATGATGAATTAGTAAATAGATGCAAATTCAGAGTTTTCTATCTTTTCAGAGCTATTATATATATATGTAAGTGAGCTTTCAAGAGGTCTGTCCTCCCTTCATTGGGTTACAAACAATACTAAGGGGGGAATTCACGATAGTGCGAAGTGAGGTGCGGATCCTTCGCCTCACTTCGTACTGACTGTTCTGCACTCGCTGATGTCCGCATGCAGGACATCAGCGAGCGCATAACACCATGTGCGAAGTGAGGCGAAGGATCCGCACCTCACTTCGCACTATCGTGGATTTCCCCCTAAGTGAAGGCAAGAAGGTGTTATACTGAGATAACAGACTATTGGAGCAGTTAGAGGAGGACAGACCTCTCTCGAAAACTGGTTTATTTAAAACGACTGTTATTCCAATAAAAAAAGGTATTGCAAATGCTTATTTTTTTACATCTGTGAACTAACATGACCAACTTATGTTTATAATGAGTATTATTCTGTCAGTGCTATTATCTCAGAACTCCCTTACCTGCTGATACCTTTTTTATTGGACTAACAGTCAGATTAGACAAGTTTTCAAGAGGTCTGTCTTCCCTTTCTCAAGCTTGAAGCAATATTTTGGCCTAATACAACCACTCTATCCTACTATATAGAGTACTGCTTGAGACTTGAGAAAGGACAGACCTCTTGAAAGGCTCGTCTATCTAAGCTAGCTGTTAGTCCAATACAAAAGGTATCATCAAGTATTGCAATACATATATATATATATATATATGTGTGTATGACTTATAGCAGTGCAGTGGCTTAGTGATTATCATTGGTCCTCAGTTCGATTCCACCCAGGGCATCATCTGCATTTAGTCTGGGTTTCCTCCAGATAATCAATTTTTTTCCCATAAAAACCTCATACTAGGCTAATTGAAGCCAGAATAAAATGGCACTATGCTTTGTCTGTCTGTGTGATTGTATATGTACAAGTTTGTAAACCCAATGGTGCTGGAAGATGTCAGCGCTCTATAAATATGCAAAAATAATTATAGGTAATGGGGACAGATACTACTAGGCCAATGGGAAGGAAAAGCCCATATTTCCCTCCCAGTACTGTAAAATGTTACTGGGTGGGCACTGCAGATTTTCCTATACGTGTGCATTTCACTGCAGCTTTACTTTCTGTCTGGCAGTGAGTGGCCAGTTGGAGCATTCTCTTACTCCAGTGTCTGAATGACCACAAGATAGATTTGGTTCCACGAGAGGAAAAATGTCAGCCTGATGTGGTACTACAGTAGAAAACAGTTAAATATCATAACGTTTTAACTAAAATGTGTGTTTGTTAACATTTTTCATTTAACGTTTATTACATTTTGAACATATTAATTGTGGCTCATTTGATCATGGCCAAGAGTTGCAGTCTAAGTCGTGTACAGATAAGAGTTTGCATCCATTCACCACTTTCCGATCTTCGCATAGTCAGCAAATTTGATGCGGTGAAATTTCGTCTAATACTTGCACTGGCCACAATGTTATGGATCTCTTTATATCGCTTTGCATGCGTGTGCACAGGTGATTAGGCTGTTCATTTAGCACCAGAGTCTGTCACAGTAGTGAATTCAGCAACACTTACTTTGTCGCATTGCCAGTTTTACATCACCATATCAAAGGACTCCTACTGTCCGACTGACTACGCAACACTAAGCAGTAAACCATATCTGGCGCTATTCACTTCCTCGCTATGGGAATCCGCCACTTAGCGAATAAGAAGTAGAAAATTCTCAACTATTGGAACATCGCGTCCAGAAATGAGGCAAATTCACTTTCGGCAGTTGAATTCTCACTTTGATGAATAAGCCCCTAAATGACAAGGTCACTGCAGCCACCCTTAAGTCTTCGTATTGCCTTGTAGCCAAAGATGTATCTTGGAGGTTTGATATTGACAGAGACATTCCAGAAAAAGACTGGATATTGGATATTTTCAATCAATTCTTGGCTGTTGAGGGTGTTGTCACCGTAAGAAATACGATTTTTTTATTTTTACCTATTTCATTTGAGTAGTTTCCTCTGCCCCAGCATTCTCTTTAGCCTGCTTGCATTGTACTACATTTTTTTAACCCTGGACTTTAAATATTATGCTGTGTGTTTCAGGTACAGTACCTAGATACACTTGATGGAGAAGACCTTCTGCTGACTGGAGAAGTAGTCTGGCGACCCCTGGTGGAAAAAGATCCTCAAAGCATGTTGAAGCCATCTACACCAACATATAATGACGAAGGACTTTAAAAGATCCCTTGGGAAGATATATTGTAATTGTTAGATACAGGTCAGGAGCAAAAAATTGTGTGGACCTTCCTTGTATTTGTCGGATCCTACAAAAAATTTGAGAGAAAATGGTTTTGTGAGTGAATTAGTTTATGTAGAAGCATTCAGGGAGAGATGAGATTATAGCACTGACAGAGAGAGTAATGAACCTCCGTAGGTTCTGTAGGGGAAACAGGAAACTGTGCAATAAAATTTCATGTCAAGGTCGACCCCCTTTAACAAATAAGGAGCTTTAATTTTCTTTAAAAAAAAATGCCATTTATTTTTCTGTTTTAGAATTTCTCTTTACTCCCATCAAATCTTTTTATTAGTCTTTCTAAAATAAATGTCATAATATAAATTGGGAAATTTGGGAACCTTTTTTTTTTTAACATGCCCCCCCTAGATGTTCTGGAAAATGTGAGTGTGGGTTTATGTATTAACATCTTAGTGATTCTTTTATCTTTTCAATTGCTGATACAAATGCAGCCTACAGTATACACCAAGGTATGGTGGTATCCCAACCTACACTACAGTAGAACTAAAATATTATTTAAGGAATTTTCAGTATTTTGCATTTGTTAAAGTTTTGCGTATGGTGGAAGATAAACAAACGGAAGACATGGTTGAGGATAACAAAAGGAAGACCACAAACTACTTAAAACTACTTAAAACTAACTAAAGCTCTCTAAGGACCATGGTAATAGTGAACACTTCTGGTTTGACAAGTCAGAAGCAGGAACTGTGAGGTTCTACTTAAAAATTATAGTGTGACTTTCTTGCATATGGATAAATGGGTATGAAACTGTCTCTTTGATGGTCCCCAATTTGGTCGGATCAAGTTGCATACTGTGAATGGACCTTTATGAGTGTCATAAGGTTTATATTTATATTATTAATGAGGCCAACTTATTCAACCCATTGTAACTTGATGAAAGTCATTCTTAGTGTGAAGAAACTCAGCAATGTTCTAGTGTTGTCAATGAGAAGTGGTGAGAAGTCTGAACAACCTGCTGAGGGTATACATCTTGATGACATCTCCAAAATCTACTCTTGCCCTGAAAATGCAATGTAGCACTTATAAAGATAATAAATAATGGTGGATGTCACATGTGCCAGTTCTTGATAAGGTATTTTTCATAATTATTTGTTTTGTCCTAACCAAGTCCACAATTTTTTTCTGAATCTTAAGTTCCTATTATTGTGTTCATTTGTCTTCTTGCCATAAAGAAGTGCATTGTGCTTACTAAGACTGTTACTATTTTTTCTCAACAAAATAGTGAAGATGCTCTGCTGTTTGATGCTGAACATTTCGTTTAACCCATGGAGAGAGTTTATATAAAGAACATGGTGTTTATTCTAGACATTGGATCTTAATTCATCTCTTTCTTTATTGTTTCTTGCAATAAATTCACATTTATGTTAAATAATTTCTAGCATTATTAATTATATGAAGTAAATGATCCTAGTCTTGGTATATATAGGTAAAATGATGTTGTCTTTGACGTTACATTTAAAAATTGTAGTGCTTTCTATATATTTCTATATATACTAGGGGTGTGCGATATGTATCGTTCACGATACTATCGCACACAGAGTTGTCACGACATTGCAAAACTGCAATATCGGGTTATCGTCCGGCAC
>WMED01005868.1:7382-19054 GCA_019650415.1 Pipa parva | reverse complement strand
ACTTTACATGATTTTTTGGACCTAAATTTCTCGGCTTATACACGAGTATATACGGTAAATACCAGTGAAAAGCATAATTGTCGCAGTTGCGACTTTAATATGGAAAATTGTCACAGTCACAACTTTAAAAATTATCGCAGTTGTGACTTTATAATGGGGATATTGTTGCAGTTGTGGATTTGCTATGGGAATCCACTGTTTGAGAACTCGACAGTTGAATTCGCACCTTAGTGAATAAACCCCTTTTTTTTCACCCAGTGTACAGTTTTTGCAGTATTTCAGGATTTGATTTAAAGATGTTGTCCAGGATCTAGTGTCCCTTTAAATGAGATAAAGGAAATGTCTATACCTATTTTAGTCATTACTCTTGTGACATGCTTTTTTTTTTTTTTTTTACTGTTTTTTCCATAATCCCAGTAATTAAAGTCTGCCCCCAGTATTATAATCGGTATCAATAATGGAAATGTATAATGACGGAAAGGATGAAAACTGAAGGTGCTGTCTGGTCTAAAAGTACTCCATCAATAATAGTATGTTTTCATAACTGCTATTTCATAAATATGCCCACTCATTTGTTTATTAATTCACCAGTATGCAGTGATAGATAAAACAATCATGTGGGATGGCAGAATTTATGATTTTTAAAATTCCATTAAAAAAATTAATAAACTGCGTGGGTCAAGTAAAGTGAAATCACAAAAAGGTTGACTCTTGACCTTCTTAATGAGTCCAGAACAATAAAATACAATGAAATCATGTCATACGTTCTCAGTAACCTCTTCTTCTGCTTTCAGATTTTACTGTTATCTATTTAAATTTGACTAATAAAAAATAATTGCCTATCGGAAATATTTTCACTGCTTCTATACCAGAAAGTTTAATTAGCACTGTGGTAGTGTTTGAAGGTTTCAGCGTTACAAAGTAAGACAGTCTTTGTATTAGACTCTCCTAGCAGTTGACATGAAAAGACAGATTTGGGGGTAATTCAGCAAAGAGCAAACTTACCCTCCGATCCTTCGCATCAGTACGCAGAGACTGTTACGCGTTCACTGAGTCCTGCACCTGGACATCAGTGAACGCTTTAAAGGGATTTCAGTCTCGCGAGGCATCTTGAGTTGAGCCTCGAGAGCCTCGCCGCGACTAAATTCCCTTTAAAGCATTCGCTGATGTCCGCGTGCAGGACTCAGCGAACACGTAACAGTCTCTGCGTACTGATACGAAGGATCGGAGGGTACGGTTGCTCTTTTGCTGAATTACCCCCAGAGACTGAAAAGTCTTGTATTACAAAAAGCTACATACAGTATGTGCCAAGTAAGGCCTACAGCCTTTATATTGGCTGACAATATTAAATTGCTCGGGAGGAATATTTTCACAGCATATGTTAGAAGATGCCATGACAAGAGATGACTCATCATGCCTGGCTAACAGTTGATTGCACAACTCAGTTTGTATTGTACAGATAAGTTCTTGACACACTTTAAAGAAAACTAACAAAAAATACAAAACAGAAATGTTAACAAATTTAAACTAAATAGTATTGAAAAGGAGTATATGTACATGTAGTTGGTTTTCTTTCAGTTATTTTAATTATTTTTCAAATTAGGAACTCTAACAGAATGCTGTACATAGGCATAGACTGAAGTGAGTGATCTAAATGAGTAATCTACCTTACAACGACCTGGAGACTGCCTCTGCTTCAGCTTTACTCCTCCCCTGTCCTGCTGGATGAACAGACGACTTATACAAATTGGCAGTTCCTAACAGACTAGTCATCACCCCAGTTCTTTGGATTACTGAATGTTTATAAACTGTGTTTATAAACTGATGAACAAGGATAATGAGTTGCCTTTTAGGAGCTGCCAGTTATTTCTTCCTGAAGGGTGATGAGACAGAAGAGAGTTGCTATTGGCCTGGAAGAGAACTCAGTTTCCTTTGACCAGCAACATGACTGTAAAAAAAGGAACAAACATACAACCCAGCAGAATGCCCCATTTAGCAGAAGAGATATCACCTTTTTGAGTTCAGTGGCGTCTGTCTGCTTAAAGTGGATCTGTCAGGTCCGCTTAACAAACTTATTTTAGAAAGCAGGGAGTTATTATAGCTAAAAGTATTCATCTAAGACTGCAGTAAAAGAAGCAAACTCCCTGCTTCTTGTCTCCTCCGATGCCCTACTTGAATCAAAAGTTGGGTTGGACGGGGCTAAATGATGATTGACATTATAGCTCGTCCAATCAGATCCCTGCTAGATCATGATTTAAGGGATCTGATTCGAGGATCTTTAATGTCAGTCATCCTTTTAGCCCAGCCCAACCCGACTTGAGATTCAAGTTGGGCACCGGAAGAGAAAAGAAGCAGGGAGTTTGCTTCTTTAACTACAGTCTTAGCTGAATGCTTTTAGCAACTTCATGCTTCCTAAAAAATGTCTGCTAAATGGACCTGACAGGTTCACTTTACAAGTATGTAGCACTAGCAAAAGCAGAAATATTGTAGCTCCTAGCCCCACAGTAAAGAAATGAAGCTCCTTTCATGAACACTGGCTCTATATTACCATTTGAAATTTGTTACAGTTGGATAGAGGATTCTTTATGCCTCAGCAGAGTTTGCACTGATCAGTATCGTCAGTCTTATCCCCTTGCAGCAAAGACCTTCTGTAGGGAATGCTCAGATTGCAGCATTAGGTTTATTCTCAACTGATGTTAGCTGATAAAAGCAGGAGTGAAGGTAGATGTGGTTAAATTGAAACTTTGCATGAGAAGACAGACCAGAAAAGCTAAACTGAATCCATAAGAAATCTAAGAAGCATTACAGCTAGCTGCAACACACAGGACCTCTGATTAAAAAAACAGATATAATTAAAATCCTTGCCAGCACATCCCATGCACAACCTGCCACAATGATTAGAGATCTGGTACTTAGCATCTTGTTAATAATGCCAGGGAGTTGAAAGCAAGGAGCCCCCTCCCCCCCCCCCACACCTTGTAACCCTCCTCTGTGGGCCCTGATTTTGAAGAAATTCCAGGTTTATTAGACAATCTTGCATGAAACTTTGAACAAGATCAAGGTCCTGGGAGTAAAACAGTATATTTCTTTGTATCCATTATTTCTGTTCAAACCAAAAAACATTGAATCTTTAAATCATAGAGTTCAATATCTGCTCATCACTGATTGCACTCAAATCCCAATGGCACAGAGTTTAAGGAGTTCTCAGTCTTCACCCTTAGCCATTATAAGGGGGTGTGGTCATTTTGGACTGGGAACCCCAGTTTGCAGCTACATAGGTTTACCTATACCAGGGGTCGGCAAAGTGCGGCTTGCAAGCCACATGCGGCTCTTTAGCCACCTTGTTATGGCTCGGAGTGCACCTCTGAAGCCCCACCCATGACCTCCGACAACTCTTCTGATTGGCCATCGGCAGGTCATGTGGCCAGGAGAGTGCGCTACTCCCCCTTTGTGGCTCACAAAAAAAATGGTCACCGCTGGAGGAGGGAGCAAACCCCTGACCTATACTAATGATAGATTAAGATGATAGATTATCATGCTCAAAATGAAGGCAGATACACCTAAACTGTGTGGATACATAGAGAGACTGGAACTGGTAACCTGAACAGGAACTATCAGGAGGTGGAACAGTGAAGTTTAACACACTGTTGGAAAAGAAGAACTGTAACATGCAGGAACACTGATGAGCTGATATACTTTACCATAGAGTAGAAAATGATTACAGTAATCCATGCCTGTATTAAGTGGATGGGCCCCTTTAAAAGGTGAAATTCATGCTTGGTTAATGAATTCAAATATATAGTCATAAAAAATTTGTAGGTGTATGTTTTTTCTTGTCAGTTATCTATACATTTATTTCAGTTACAGGATCCACTCTTAAGTTTCAAAATGTACTAAACTTTTTAAAAATAGCATTTTTCAGATTATTTTTCTTGATTATTTTCAGCAACTATTGAAAAGGAGTTTAAAGTTAAAAACTAAAGCATTGACTGGCCTTTTAGCACTCAATTAATCGAGTTACTTTTCACAGAAGGCTATAGTAAAAAATAAAAATGTTTTTATGTCTGTTTTTATTTCTAGAGAATAGAACTCTGCTGGAATAAGATAATAAACCAACCTTATTTTTAAACTTTTCAAAGGAATTTGTCCTTCAGTATTGCTATTGCCTACAACACTGTGTACAAGAATTTCAAGTAGCACAAGTTCATTAATCTTTATTGAGGAGTCATTTTTAAAATTCTACAAGATTAGGCTCATCAAGGTCAGAACTAGCTTTTGTGCACTTCATATTGCAAAATAAAGAGAGAATATATGTTAAAGTATGATGTATATATGTCATTCATACATTGTTTGTATTGCTAATTGACTCTGTTGAAAATGGCTTGACAAGGACAGGGAAATAAATCTGAACTCTGCTCTGTATTGTGTGTGTTTGATATTGTTCACTAAAAGCTATTTTCAAATATTTGGTTTTATCTGATTTTGCATGCTATTTGTATCTAATATTTAAAAAATGGCAAGCAGAATATTTGAGTATTTCTCAAATGAGGATGCTGTTATAAATAAAGCTGATTTCAAGTGTATAACACCCACCCTATCAGCTGCCTACAATTCCCATGATCCCATGTAAGATGCAGGCCCAATATGCAGTGTATGTTATTTAATCAGTCCCTAAAACTACCTGAGATCTATAGAGGAGACATCAGATTTCTGCTTCTGCGCTTTCTAAATTCACTGACACACACAGGAACAGGAAGTGAAGAGGTTTGCAGCACTTGTCAAGAGCAGAAGAAATTGGAAAGCTAGTGAAAGAACTAAAGTAAACTGAAACTAATGCATGTCTGGAATCTTACATTTAAAAAAAAGCTGACATGAATACATTCAGTGATAATAGTGACTTACAAATATAACATTCTAAAAATGGGGAAAACATTTAGGGGGCATTAATTAAACAGTGAATTATCATTCCATTATGAATTTGCAACATTTTGTGTTCATTAGTCCACTGTGTTTTGAAGTCAGTTTGGCATATTCACAATTTGACATATAGCGATTTCTGACGGTTGTCAAGTACATAGTAGCAGTGACTTTATGTAGCAAATGTACCATATATTGAAATAAAGCAATGACAATGTCATTATTCTGTAGTATTTTTGTATTATTGCTATACAGTAGATTAGAAGCATCAATTGTAACAATCTTTTTTGCCTTCCTTTCAATGGCAGACAATTCTTAGCTCATGTTGTCATTTGGCTCCACATTTTAAAGTGTTTTGAGTAAAATGTCTCCAGAATAATAACAGGAAATCTTCCTTAAATCTCTAGAATGCCACTAGGTTTGGTTAAATCAAGTCCACGTATTCACACCAATGCTCTTTGAGAGACTTATTGACTGAAGAATTAATTCACCTGTTGAATTCATCTCACTACAATTCAAGTAGGATTGTCAAAATAAATTAATGTGTCTTTATTCGTAACGATCACCGTCAGATGTGTTGTGTGGCATAGTCAGTCGATTGGAAGTAGGATGTTGTGAATTGTTGTGAATCCAAACAAGTGCACTGACATCATCCTTATCATATCCATAACTGTATATAAGTGAATAATACATCTGTTTCTATGTCACCTTGACCCTAGGTCATGTTGTCACTTAGTTGCAGTCACCATTGTCACTTTTGAATGAGTCGCCTTATACCACATCAGAGCCCTACCATCAACCTCCTAATTCACCACTCTGATGTGGCAAAGTCAAATGGGTGAATCTGGAGCAGGACATCTTCTCAAATTTACTCCATCGTCATAATCCATCGCTTGCTCAATAATCAAATACCTGTGCACGCACACACAAAGTAATGGGAAGTGTTCCAAAAGTTTGTGACTATCGTAGCCACTGAATTAGATATGTATTCTCTAAATCACAGAGTTTGCTTAATAGATTCAGAGCTATACTGAAAGGAGAACTAAAGTTGGTTGGAATAAAAAAATAGCATCTAAAGGTATCTAAAACAATACCTTCTGCTAAGCTGAAAATTCACATTGACTGCTTGAACTGTGCTGTCATATCACTGCATGGAGGCAGACTTAACAGCGCTTGGGGGGTACAGGAGCCAGTGTGAAGCTCCAACCACCTAGTCAAATCAACAGTGCAAAAGAGTGTACACTTCATTGCGTTCATTGCATCCCCCAATGAGAACACTCCCCTCACCGGCAAAAAAAAGAAGGTGATGATGTGTGCACTATTTTGCAGAAGTGGGCGGACCTTCAGATTTTAGATGACTAGTTTTTTATTTCACCATAAGCTTTCCTTTAACTTTACAGCCTTTAGTCAATAACACCCTGAAATGTCTCTTTGACAAATAATGATCAAATTTCCCTTGAATTTGTGATAAATGGGCAAAAAGTGATGTGTAATTATACAGGCTGTGTAAAATTGAATGTTCTCCACCCAGAAAAAAAATTATTATTTTTGGTCAGTTGCAAAGTTGCCAATGCACCTGCAGTATTTGTGATAAGTAAATTCACACATTTAGAAAACAATTCACATTTTAGCAAATGATCCCCTTATTGATGTGAAACCATATTAGCAAAGAGAATGAGAGGGGGGTTTAGTCATAAATCAATGTTAAGAGAAAGACTGTAAAATAATTTATATTAAAGAAAAATGAAAAATGCACAAATATATATATCAAAGTCAATACAGGAAGATTGTTTTCATTAGCAGTGCTGTGCAGAGGCCACAAGCCCATCCCTTGACATTAGAGGAAAGAATTTCATTACTTAAAAAGCAGTGAGATTATGGAAGTAGACGTTAATTCCTGGAAATGTTGTATTGGCAGAAATCTCCAAGAAATCATTTGCTCTATTTTTAGCCTAGCTGAATATTTTTAATAAGATTGCATGAATTTTAACTGACCCATAAAGATACAAAAAGGTTAGCAAATTTACACTCCTAAAAACCATTTAGACTTGTTTGATTTGGGACTGATATTTTTCGTGTAGGTGCATGATTACATTATTTTTGAATTTGTAGTAAGGTTAAAATTGTTCCAGTGCTTGAAACTGCACTAGTCTTTCAGAACTGAAGGGAACCAGGAAAGCATAAAGAGTTAAATTGGGGCTCATTCCTGAAAATCCAAACAGTTGCGTAGAGGTTCTAATTCACATTTATTTGCCACTTCCCGATCTTTGCATATTCATCCAACTCTGCAATGTGGTGAATTTGCGACTAAATTGGACACTTACGAGAGTCACATGACTGACATATATCTTTGCTTATGTCTGCATGCACATGCACAGGTACTATTCATCAAGTGTTCGACTCTGTCAAGGTAGCGGATTCCTCTAGCCCACACTATGCAAGAGATGGCTTCTGCCTTTGTTTGCCTCTTCGTTATGGGAATCCTCTGTTTAGTGAATAAGGAGTAGAGAATTTGCCACTATTGGAGCTTAGTGACCTGAATTGATGAAAATTCACGTTAACTGTGGAAGTCCCACTTTGATAAATAAGCTCTTTAATTTTACAAAACAGTATAAAGAAGAATACTACTAAGTGACTAGTGCACAATTCCACAAGTATGGGGCCAACGAATATAAGACGAGAGTTGGAATAAAGGGCTAGTAACAACACTAAAGTGAATGGGCTTGTGTCTTTTTTTAGCCTTATAAACTATTTCACTTTGCTACTATGTAAAAGAATATTCCCTTTTCAATTGACATGACATTGTAAGCAGTACTTTCAAAAATGTCATATTTAAATTGTAATTTCTGATTTTTTTCCATTGTGTTGTACTTCCATTGCTGCATTGCTGGCTGCAACCATATTTTATATGAATATGTATAATTTAAAGTTCCCGAGAAAATTTTGAACAGTGGGGGGTTGACTACCAAACAGATTAGTACAATGTTGGACTAATTGCCATTCCAAGCAAACTTGCATATTTAAATGCCGTAATGCTCTCCCTTTAATTTGTCTACACGGGGCTATTATTAGACAACAAAGAGAAAACCTATTCCCCAGTATTTATCAATTCCTTGAATTGTACAACATAAATGCCTCATGCCATGATGTGATTAAATAGACACAGATGAGACAGATATTAGAGGTTGCAGATGAGAATGAGTATATAAACATTCAAATAACAACACATTTGCTTATTACAGATTGCAGTGATATGTTCCAAGTTCTCAATACAATAAGGTATTTGTCAGATTATCCTCTGCTTAACAGTGCCTTCAGTCTCTCTCTGCATCTATCAAATGATATTTAACTGCACGCCACAAATGGATTTTGTACTTCAAATGCATGCCATTTATTGATATGTAACTAAAAATAGCTACCATTAATTAAAATGCAGCTTCTAATATACTGTAGGTCCCTAAGTGATAGTTCGCACTGCGTGAACGTCAGTCAGTTATAGTTCCAACTGAATGTTTATCCAGATGGTAGTTTAAGCTACACAATTTGTTGCCAAAGCTTGTAAAGTAAGTTACAGGCTCATCTGGCAAGGAATTCACAAGAGAAAATTCTTCCAAAATTACATTTTTACAATGTTTTAATTGTGTTTCTTGTAACTTTGTCTAATCTTTGTCTAATAATATTCATTAAACCCGGTTTGTACCTATATTTACCAAATGTTGCTTTTCCTGCATTTAACTTTCAAATGTAATACTAACACAAAGGGGAATACATAACACTTGTCTATGTACTTTATTTATATTTATTACTTTAATTCTCCTTTAATCAAAGCTGCACAGACACAAATATCTTTTTTTTTTTTTAAAAAATCAGCTGACTGCTCTTACACCCTCTCAGTAAATAAGTTGATTTTTAAAAGCCATGTGCTATGGAAACATCCCTGTTTTGGAATAGTAAGTTATTTAGCTCTGAAAATATTGTCCTGTGGTTGACTGCAACCTTGGATCACAAAGAACAAGATGTCATATCCAGCATATTCATTAGCTGATAAAGGAGTGAATAGAATACAAATATATGAAAAAAACTACCTGCTCACCCTGTGAATCAAAAGCATGCAGCAGCTACCACAAATATAAAGCAATGATAGCTTGTGTCTGTATTTAGCATGTAAACCTCCAAGATCCAAAATGGGTTAATGTTGTTTCTCTTTATAAATAACCTCAGTTTGCATTGAATCCTGCTATAATGTGTTACTTGCATTCCATCTGTGTGTAAGTAAATGATAGTGTTCCATCTGTATAAAATAGTTATGAAGAAAGGTTACATTTCTAACTGAACTTCTGATAAGCATTCTTAGTAAAATGCTAAGATCACTTTTAATAAATCTTTCAAGAATGTAAAGTGGTGGGATATGTAGGTAGTACGTCCATGTATACAATGACATGTTCATTACTTTGTTAAAGTTTGAGATAGCTTTCAATTATTGACATTATTTTTCTGCTGTTTTAGGGCAAATTGAAGTGAATTTACATCTCTTCGTTGTGCATATTTACTTTCTTAGCGTATTTGTGCTGCAATACAGCAAATTTCCATGTAGTGGATCTGTTATAAACTGACGTTTTGAAGTGAAGTGATTTCCATCCATTTCACATGGATCTGATTAAAGGAGACCATGCCATTATAACTATCGTTTTCCACAGTACTACATATTGACAATTTATGATCTATATTGCTTTCTGTCAGAAATTATACTGATAGCAGCCATGTTGTTAAACAGATCTCGCTTAGTCCCATTGTTTTCTATGGTTCTTTAGATACTACAAATTCAGGAAGTGTACCCAAAAGCAGAGTTTTCTTTGCTTAATAGCTAAATATGATAATTTACTGACAAACATTACAATGTTTGGAAGCAGAAATTGAATCTGTAGCAACTATAAATGCATTTGAAGCTTTTTTTGGAGTTCTCCTTTTTTACACCAGTCTGAGTAAACAAATATCACCAAGTTTTGTGTTGGTTCCATAAGACTGAAAACCTCTATTAAATATCCCTGGATGTACATGCAATAACCAGCTAGACTCCAGGCCTTCCTTATAAACAACTGTTTAAATCTACATGGAAGCAATGTACTCCCTAAGCAATAACACTACCACTAGAATTCTAACAGACGATATACGGCTTATATATTGTAAAACAGTATACAGTGCTTTGTTTGCGCCATACTTAAGAGCAGCATTATAGATTTCCCTTGATTCATCCATTACATCATTTGTTGGAGTCTGTAATTTTACTTTCATGATTTATTTTCTTCAGAATCCTAAGATGAACATCAAGGTTGCCGCGAATGAGTATTTTTATCCATGAATGAAAAGATGTAATACGACTCCTATTGTTTTAGATTCTCTGAGCTCTGGGAATTTCAGAATATTTTTACTATCCTTTATAGTGATTTTAGCAAGATAGGAACTATTATTACAGGACCAGCTACAGCACAAAAGAAAGAATCACATTTAGTTTGGAATGTGGCAGTTCTGCTTGTGTATTACTTAGTACTATAGTATAATACTTGCAGCCATCTTTTATCTGATATTCATTGTTTTTTATTATTATTTATATAATGCTGACACATAAAGCAGCACTTTTCCAGAGATTCATCATTCACTTCAGTCCCTGTCCTGTGGAGTATATACTCTTGTTTCCCTGTTTAGTCACACATACAAACCTTTGTGGTATGTTTTCTTTGGATTGTGAGAGGAAACCCGTACAAGTATGAGGCATGAAGATGAAGTCCAAGGCAAGGCAGCAATGCCAACCACTGAGCCACTGCACTGAATGTGAACAAACCCCCACTCTGTACACTGTTTTCTCTAGAACCTTAGATAATAATTATTGACGAAGTTCCTCAGAAAGCACAATTTACTAAGGATGGCCGCTCTCAGCAATAAGAATACATCTGGTAATAATCTGGAAATCCAAACAGCAGTTCTGTTTTTTTTTTTGTGGTGTTAGTTGCCCTTCATTTGTTGTCCTTAATCTTGGCTGGCTTAAAGAACACTAGGGGTGAAATTTAGAAAACTCAAAAAGGTCAATTTCAACCCCTTCAATTTGTTTTCGATGTAGAAATGGGCTCTTGATTGAAAAATATCGATTGATATTTTTCTGTCGATTTTTTTCTGATTGAAACATTTCGAATGATTTTTTTCCAATTGATTTTTTTTTCCATGGAAAAATAGCCATAATCAGAAAAAAATCAATCAATCGCCTGTTTTTACATTGAAAAAAAAACTCAAAATTGACCTTTTTGAGTTTTGTAAATTTCGCTCTAGCTATAGTAGTTGTACAGAATAAAACAGGTAAGTGGGTACAGGGTAACCTCTTTCAGGTTATGGCTCCACAATTCTCAGCATTGCCCATATAGCAATATATAACAATATTGTATACATGCTTTAATTTAGTCCTAGCTTTTTTTATTAAAATTATACATTTGTGTTATTCTGGACTATACGATATGAATGAACCAGAAGGTAATAACCCAGATTACATCATTTTATCTTTTTTATCCAAATTTGTTTTCTCATGACTTTGTCTGCAAAATCTCATGACTTTGTTCTGGTTCCAAACGCTTCTAGTAGTGAAGCAGGGAAAAAAGGGAGGAGGGGACAGTTCTTCGGTATTTAAGAAACTCTGCATCCATTTCAGCTACCTCCCCCACTGGTATCTCATCCTTCATACAAAATGCTTTTTTTTTTTTTTTTTTTTT
>WMED01005866.1:0-19054 GCA_019650415.1 Pipa parva | reverse complement strand
GCACGTGAGCTGTGTACCTTTTACATTCATATATGTTTTTAATCATGAATTAATTAATTTTTTGTTTGTTTTAATATCTATCTAATCTAATCTATCTACTGTGTTGGCTGCAAAAGGAGGCCCTACACCATACTAATAAATTATTCAGGTCTAAATCACAGGTGTTTCAGTGTCATTGTCCAACCCCTGCATATAATATGAGTTTCACTTTTTGAATTGAATTATTGAAAAAGAAAAATTTTGATTAATATTCTAATTTACTGTGATGCACTTTTAAGGTCAGCCTAAGAATGAGCATATTACTTATACAATATATGGTAAGCAATGCTAGCAGCTTTAGATTCAACTGATAAATACAAAGACAATAGTGCAATAGCCTTAGAATGGGGCTGTGCTAGCATTCTTTAACTCTATGCTTTTACCCCCAGTAAAGCAGAGGATAGGAAGGGACTGCAAAAATAGCAATGCACACAAGCTGTACAGTGGATGTACAGAACAGCAAAATTTGTTATTAATATATGTATGTATTTCAGTTGGGTGTGCATTACCTTAAAAAGCTAACTTAAAAAAAATGGCAATGAGCACATTATAAATACAAAGAATGTGAGAAAAATATATGGTGCAACCTAATGGGGTATACATTAGTTAGAAAAAAGAAAAGCACTCTCTTATATGGTGCACTCACAAGCATACATTTATTTATTAGTACAAGGAAATGTGCAAAACACTGTGCTTCCTTAAGCAATACATAAAAATGTTTAAAAACAATTAAAAATGTATATGCAATACATATTTACAAAAACCTCAGAACTTGTCTGACGCTGCTTATTCTATTGTAGGGGTAGAAAGATAGAATTTAACTTGAAAAAACAACTAATAGTAAACTAATGAAAGAAAATTTCTTTGTAAATAAATATAAATTAAATAAGAAATCCCACTACATTACCGTCCACCAGTCAAGCAATGTCAGCACAGTTTGTCCAGAGTCTATGAACAATAAAGTGGCAGCTTCAACTTGCTGCAATCACCAGAGTGTCATGAATGGGGACAGCAGAATAATTGATGCAGCTGCAAGGTCTGAGGCACCGGACGCGTTTCGTCCCGGAGGTGGACTTCTTCCTGCGGCTAAATTAAAAAGCTAGTCATTACTGTTAGAGAATGCACAAAGTATTCAAGCAATATGCTTAATATAGATCTGCTGAAATGGAATAAAAAAAAAATGGCTTTTTCAATCAGATCTTTTCAGATACTGCCCATGGAAAATATTACTTGTGAAGCTAATGAAAAGTAATCTAATGAAATTGGCGATTAACAATGGAATTCACATCAGATATAGTCAAAGGAGAGTGAACAAATCACACTGGACATTGCGGAGATGGGGTGGGGTAGCTCAATACAAGTGTGTCCTGCTTCAGTAGTGTTTGATAAGGTGGTCATATGCATGGTAAATAAAGATCTTTCATTCAGTTATAATTAGGCTTGTGTGCATGACAGATTAGAAGGACCGTTACATGGAAGTGTTAAATCCAACAGTAATTCATTTTGTAGTAGTATCTGTTCAAATGCATCAAAGATTATGTAATGCTCTGTCCAAAAAAGGGTTTAAAAGAACTTTGGTGGAGACAGAATTTTACTTGGCCACTTAATGTGCTGTTTAATAAAGGTGGCATGATCGCTGAGGCAAAGTCAACCTAGTTATAACATGTTGTAGAACTGGAAATAGAGTTCCTGGGTCTAAAGTAGTATAGTCGGAGGGCCTAGGTAGGTAGGTATATGGTAGAATGATGATAATAATAGGTCTAAAATAAACTTTATTCAAAGCTAGATCCTATTGGACACACATTGCTGAACAAAATGGTGGATATAAGATACCCCGATTGACTTATTGTTGAAAAATATCCAGAGAAACGACAACATCGATTACATCATTTAGGCCAGTGAGGCCTACCTTGTCTCTAGCAGTAATTGCTTTCCAATGAGTGGTGTCATTTTTGTCATTTTAATTTTGCTCTTGTACTGCTTACAGAAAAGATCCGGGATAAGATAGAGGTGGTTATTTTGTTATCGCCATAGGCCAAACGATGATTTTGGCAAGAAGAGTTATAAAATCTTGTTGGATTGGCATAGTGTCTAGAAGTAGCATAATATCCAACACAACACTATATTTCAATTACAGCAATATCTATTCATTTTATAGTTGGTGATTTTTACTTAAAAATTCTGACTTAATGCACCAGAACTGATTTTAATGCAGCAGAAAGGGCAGTAACTGTTGATATAGGGATTACAGTGACAGGATTGCATATATAGCAGATATTAATCCTTCTGGCAGTCCTTGCCTAGTTAATATCTCTATGTGAACCCTCCTTGTCATGCACAACAAAGTTGTATATGCGTTATATGTATATAAAGATAAATACTGTCTTGGCAGCTTGTTTTCATGTGTGATTTTTATTTATTTTCAATTTCTTTTCCTTTTTGTATTTTTTTGTTTTTCCTTTTTAGGATTTAAAGCAGGAATCGGCGCGTATCCATCGCACAAATATATTGATCTGTACCCCTGGTAGACTGTTGCAACATATGGATGAGACCTCATTTTTTCATGCGTCTAATCTTCAGCTGCTGGGTAAGTGAGCAGCAGGATTTATTATTCAGTCCTCTAAGGGCTCCATTGGGATAGAAAATGCAAGTTATATTATTTTCTCAATGTAAGTATAGCGCCATCATTTTTATGGATCTAGCAGAAACACAGAAGCCGCTGAATTAAATACCTGCAGAAAAATAAAATCCCCTGAAGTGCCATAGCCAGTTTACAATTCTGACAACTTTGTGTTGATAACATATGTTCACCATAATCCTTGGAAACATCCAGCTGGGCTGCCTCTGCATCAGTAAGTCAGTCGCCGGCTAAAGCAATTTTACAGATCTATCTGTGCTCAGGTTAGGTTTTCTATAAAGTGAGACTGTTAAATAATCTTATTATTATTTTTCCTAAATAAACTGTATCGGCAGTTGACGGGCAGCAGTCGATACACCCTGTCCATAAAGTGAACATCTTCCATACCCAACTTCGGCAATATCAAATCCCATATTAACCAATTGATGGTGCTGTAAAAGCAGAGCTTTTATACCATAAGCCCCCTCCTGATTGGTTAATTGCTGGGATGCATTTAACCAATCAGCAACAGAAGATCCTCAGTACTGGAGGAGAAGAAAGAAGACGGACCTGCATATTTTTTTATATTCAGCGGCTGCGGATCAAGAAAAGAAGACTCTATTGGATTACGCTGGACAAAGACCGTGGATCAAGATGAGGAGCGAGGACGTTGAAGACAACTTCGGGGCATTCATGTTGGGGTGGTGGGGGAGGTGTGGAGGTCCTGATTGATGACGCCTAAAGATTAGCTCACTGATTAACCAATAGTAGTCAGAAAGATTTTTCTTCTCGCTTTGCCTAAGTTGCAAGAGGGAAAGGGAGGAGGAGCGGGAAAAGGACAAAATGGAGGCTCTGAGAAATCTATTCTGGGAAACTAATGGCAAGTATTATTTCTTCACTAATTTTTTTTTTTTTTTTTTTTTTTTTTTAACTTTTTTGTGTTAGCGATTGGCTTAGGATGAAGGAATTAATATGTATGTGTACAGTTATATTAGCACTATAGTGCCCCTTTAATGTTGATCCTATATGGAGGCAGTGAAATAAACAGATCTATAAGATAGCACTACAGCCCATAGGTACTAATTTGCTGCTTCATAATACAGTTGTTCAGGCTGGCAGACCCTGTACTTTCGGGTATGGTTGGGGGGTAGATGAGAAAAATCGGCACTCCAAGAGTTAAAAGCAAAAAACTTTAATCCAGTATGTTTAAAATAAGGCTGGTACAATGAAAATAAGATAAAATCAAAAATCAGAGCACCCCCTAATGCGTTTCGCTTGATTAAGCGCCCTAAGTGCGAAACGCGTTAGGGGGTGCTCTGATTTTTGATTTTATCTTATTTTCATTGTACCAGCCTTATTTTAAACATACTGGATTAAAGTTTTTTGCTTTTAACTCTTGGAGTGCCGATTTTTCTCATCTATTCATTGTTGGCTATCCGAGCACCCAATTGATGCATTGCTACTTTGTTACACTGGGGATTGAGCGAATCCATTCTTCCTCTAATGGTTGGGGGGTATATTAGTTCTTTATTTTTTAATATTAATGTTTATTTTGATTTCCGTAGAATCCATAGTTGTCTTTAATAAAAGGATAATGTTAGTATAAAAAGAATGTTCTGGTTTGTTTTTTTACATTTAGTGAATTTCAGTGACTGTTTTTGCTCAGAGCTCCCTCTCTTCCTTTTTGTAGTGCTTGATGAAGCAGACCGAATCCTGGACATGGGATTTTCAGACACAATGAACGCTATCATCGAAAATTTACCACAAAAACGGCAGACGCTTCTCTTCTCTGCTACACAGACAAAATCTGTAAAGGATCTTGCCCGTCTGAGCTTAAAAGATCCAGAGTATGTGTGGGTGCACGAGAAGGCAAAATTCAGGTAGGTCTGTTTGGTTTCCAGTATGGTGTCATTTAACAAACAACAGTTTTAAAATACAGTAATAACACTTTCAAGATTTAGAAACAATCCAGGTGAATTCATCAACAGGGGCAATCTTACAGTAGAAACCCACAGCAACCAATCATTTGCTAGCATTCATAGGAACACTAGAGTAATGAAAGCCAAATTTTGATTGGTTGCTATGGGCTACTAGACTGCTGTAAAAGATTGCCCTTGTTGATAAATTCCCCTGACATAATTTGATGGCAAAAAACGAATCTAGTCTGTCCTATGAAATTACTTTTCTAGATATATTTTTTCCATTTTCTTGAAACCAATACAAGGTTTTTGTATCTGTCTCTAGCACGTCTGCTAGAAGTCTGCTCCATGTGTTTGACTATCTCCTATAAAGAAATACTTCCTTCACCTGTACCCCCTCTCTTGTACAGATGTTACAGTTAGCCATTTGAGCTAAAACAGTTATATTTAAACATCTTTGGGAAATGTACAGTTATACAGTGTGTGTGTGTGTGTGTGTGTGTGTGTGTGTGTATATGTATATGTATATGTGTATATATATATATATATATATATATATATATATATAATATATATATAAAATTACATGAGCACTCCTGGATCTTGTTTCCCAAAAAGCTATGTATTTGAAACATATCAAAGTACAAAATTAATAACAAATGTGGAAAATTAGTGCCAAAAGTTATGCAAGTTTCGGCCTGAGTCAGGGGCCGTTTTGAAGACAAAACATCCCTGATTGTATAATTTTAAGATCACTATATTTTTATGTCTTTATAAATTAATATTTTTTTCATAAAACGCTTTACTAATTTAAACACTGTAGCCTCTGAATTATTTTGAGTGAAATACGTGTTTATGTTGTCAGCAATATTACCAGCCACCATTCTAGCAGTATTTACCCAGCATTCTCCCAGCAATATTACCAGCCACCATTCTAGCAGTATTTACCCAGCATTCTCCCAGCAATATTACCAGCCACCATTCTAGCAGTATTTACCCAGCATTCTCCCAACAATATTACCAGCCACCATTCTAGCAGTATTTACCCAGCATTCTCCCAGCAATATTACCAGCCACCATTCTAGCAGTATTTACCCAGCATTCTCCAGGCACTTGCTTCTAACCAGATAATGAAATACTTTAGGCCAGGGTCAAATACGGAATGCTAGCCTTCAGGGCAGAGTGTCAAAGAAATAGCCATATCTGAGACTGGCTAATAAAAGGAAAAGACTAATATGGGCAAAAGAACACAGACATTTGACAGAGTAAGATTGGAAAAAAAGTGTTATGGACAGACGAATCTAAGTTTGAGGTGTTTGGATCACACAAAAGAACATTTGTGAGACGCAGAACTGAAAATATGCTGGAAGAGTGCCTGACGCCATCTGTTAAGCATGGTGGAGGTAATGTGATGGTCTGGGGTTGCTTTTGTGCTGGTAAAGTGGGAGATTTGTGCAAGGTAAAAGGGATTTTAAATAAGGAAGGCTATCACTCCATTTTACCATACCCTGCGGACAGCGCTTGATTGGAGCCAATTTCATCCTGCAACAGGACAGTGACCCAAAGCACACCTGCAAATTATTCAAGATTACCTCAGCAAATTAACAGCTAGAATTCCAAAGGTCTGCAATGCTGTAATTGCTGCCAAGGGAGCATTCTTTGACAAAAGCAAAGTTTGAAGTAGAAAACAAGTACCCTCCCATGAAATACATGCCCTCTATGGCAGAACCCGTGGCTAAATGAATTTGATAAATCTGACTGTGCTAGTTTTTGGGCAAAAAGAAATATCAAAACAATACAAGACATTATTCTCCAAAATAAGTTTATTTCTTTCTCAGACCTAGTGGAGAAGGAAAAGTGTACACTAGATCACCAATATAGATATATGCAGTTACAGACAATATTTTCTACCCAATTTGGATCACTGAACACTCCTGCAATTAATGTCTTTTTGACACTGTTTATGCACTTGTTTGTCTCCACATGTAGAGGCTATAAGTGTTAAATCTCAAGCACCTTAATTTGTGTCACAAAGCACCGGTTATCAATATACCATAGAATAACACTGGTAGCTTTGAGCACTTATTTGCTTTTTATATTCTGTTTCATACTGTTTTATTTTTAAACGATAACACACTAGGGAAAATCCCTGTGTTCCTTTTATTCTTTTACCAGCGCATCCACACATCTGCTCCAGAAGCAGAAACTTCTACCAGTAGTATAAGACGATTTATTAAAAATTCTCCAAAAGGAGCAACCAGCTAAACTTATTTCCCAAATATACCAGCATCTAGTTACACATATTGACCCACCATACAATATTGCGCAATGGAAATGGCTAAATAGTATCCCAGTAATAACAGATGAGGAATGGGAAGACTGGGTTACCACCCATTACGGTTTTTTGGTGTCTCCAAGGGATAGATTGATCCAATACAAGTGTATTCATCAAATATACATAACACCCAGTAAACTATTCCAGTATGGAAAACTAACCTCTGATGTATGTACAAGATGTTTGGTGACTACAGGCACCTTTATTAATATGATTTGGGAATGCCCCCCTGTACAAAACTTTTGGAGACAAGTTATGAATACGATTTCCACTAGATTAGCTACCCCAGCAATAATAGATCCGAAGGTATGTTTGCTAGGCCTAATTGAGGAATTTATCCATGCTAAATATTTAAGAATACTAATAAGGTCCCTGTTATTTTATGCAAAAATAAAATAATAATAATGAATTGTTCCCCACCAACTATACTGGGCTGGTTAAACCTTCTTAACTCCCTGATGCCGGTATTCAAAATTACATACCAAGCGAGAGGAACCCCAAATAAATTTCATAAAATATGGGATCCATGGATCAATTCCAATATAACCCTCTAGTAAGAGTTATGGTATCCTGGTGGGTTTACTAAAACCGGAAGGCTTGGAGGTTGGTGATAGACTAGTGTGTGAGGTTTTAGGGAGGGGAGGAGGGTAAAATGTTGCATTGAATATTATGAATACTTACCTCAAGGTAAAAGTCAAGGGTATGTTTTCAATGAACTGCTGGTATTTGCTAAAGGGCAATATAGTGTATGTGATGTACTAGGAGTAAATTGTAAATGGAACTGCAATGTGGCAACTGCAAAATTTTCTTGTGTTAATATGTATGATGGTTCATTGTATATATGTAAAAAAACATTCAAGGATTTGAAAGAGGAAGGTAAAGCGCTAATAAATAAAAGGATAAGTGAAAATCCAATAAATGTTTCAAACTGAAGAAACCATAATGAAAATAAAAGTGAAATGTCCAAACAATAAATAATAAATAGACCAAATAAGTATATGCAACTTGAAGTCCTCGCGAGGCAAATTCACCATCCTCAATGTATGGAGAATTCAGAAATATCTGGAACAAGCGCAAAACATAATGGCACTAATAGTGCATTACCGAATGGACTTAATGAGAAAATAGAAAAAAGCCCAAAAATCCAAATACAATAGAAGTGAAAAAAGGTGTCTAAGAGGACGATTTTTTCACCAAAAACAAACGTGAATACAAAGTTGAGTAAACTCAGAGTGTGGAGAGGCTCACCAGATTGATGACTTGATAAAGCATAAACAATACGGTGGCAAAACAACGGTTTAAACGATGAAAAAGGCTCCAAGACGTTAAACCCCAGATGACGTTAAGATAAACGTTATGGACCTCAGGATCACTCAGTATTCATTGTCATAAAACATAAGCAAAATCGCAACATAGTGCAATAAAAGGAGTTTTTAATGAAAATAAAACAGCTTCAAAATTATACTCGCATAGGAGTGACAAGATAACAAGCGTTTTTAAAATATCCGAAGGACATCAGACAGTCTCTACGCGTTTCGTTGTGGAGCGTTCACAACTTCATCAGGAGATAAAAGGTGGTGCTCATAAGCTCGTTTTTATAGTCTATAGACTAGTGAGTATAATTTTGAAGCTGTTTTATTTCCCTAAAGACTGCTCCAGCACTTGAGTGATTCCCTACAATATATATATATATATATATATATATATATATATATATATATATCTTTTTTTTTTTTCACACTAGTGTATGATGCGCTGCACATCATACGCTAGTGTGAACCTAGCCTTAAGCTCTCCTGAGGAACTGGAAATTCCTAAATCATATTACTTTTAATAGATGAACTATGGGAAATCCCATTAACTTTATCTAATAGGATTAAATCTATTTAAATGCAGCAATGGATACCCTTTTAAAGGAACATCTTCTTACACATTCCTAATAAATACATTTTATGCAGACAGGCTTTGCTTTTGTTGGGCTTATGTTCTTGTTGGCATTCATGATTATTTTCTTACTCTACTTCTTTGACCAATCAAATTAAACCCCACGCCCATAGAAATAAATTAGTTTTGTTGCTAGTCTGAGAGAAAAAAAGGTGTCTCAGATGAGGGTGGCTCAGCTGTGTTCCAGTTGCAAATTCCTAACCTGGAGATGGGCACATACAATGAGTTAGAGAGGTGGAATCAATCGTACACCTGTTGGAAATGGCAGCCATTTTATTTGTTTTATTGAGGTGCCCTGTGGATTTCTGGGAGGCCATGGAAATGGTTTGATAGGATTCAGAGGGCTAAATGTTACATTTTTAGCAGTGTATGCAGTTTGTATTATATTACAACTGATTAATTAATCTTCTTTATTTGTAATGCCTCACCATGCAAGCTGTCAAGCCTTTACCTATTGCTTATTTTTTTCTCCTTCTCTGGCATTATCTTGTCTTATACTTGCCGCTCGAGATGTAACACTCCATGCAAGCACTTAATTGACAGGCTAAGTTGAAGTGCTTTGCAGGGTTTCTAATAAATTAAATAATGTAGTGATTAATTAAAATGAACAGTTATGCCTATGAACTAGCAATTATCAAGCACTGAGCTAAAACCACTGGCTATGTTCATTATTGTACTGTTGATTGATTTCTGCTAGAAAAAGGCATTCTAAACACGCACCCTGGAAATGACACAGCATCCTCCACTGTGCGATAAACAAACTTCTCTTTGGTTTAAAGGGCCAAGCACCTGTGCATTCATGGAAAATGTGTACTGGGTATGGTTCCTGTAAAAGCTTTAAACAACTATTACAGTTTGCTTTACTGCTGCACATTGTTGCAGGGGGCACCTGCCAACTTTGTCATGTAGGACACACTTATACACTTATATTGTCATACATTACAAAGCTTGTTTATTCATAGCAAACTGTTCATAATTTGATACATACTGTCTTTAAAGCTCCGGAAAAGGTAGCATTCTCTCTTATTAATTCACACTAGATTTGGAATATTTTCCATTTCATTTTTTGTAACGAATTGGACATTAATAACAAGAATTAAAATGCCTTATTTATAGTTTCTATCTGGGTAATTCACCAACTGGAGCAAGCTGTTACAGAGGTCTAGTAACCCACAGCAACCAATCTGAAGAAGGCTTTCATTATTCTTTACTAGTGAAAGCTAACTGCTAATTGGTTGCTTTGGGTTACTAGTGCTATGGAAAGATTGCCCCTTTGATAAATTCTACTGTATATGTTAAGTGTTTGCTTCAGTAAATTCTAGTGTGTATTTGTGCAGCCTGTTTAAAGGAGAACTATAGTTGTAAAACATTAACTAATTGTGGCCACTAGCAGTGGACTTACTGCACTGCTGCAGGATCCATCTTCATTTACACTATCCTATGCCCAGGATTGTTCTCTCCAAACTCCCCAATGCGAGCCCTCTGTGTGTGACATAGACTGTCATAAAGTACCCGCCCCCTTCTTAATTTTTGCAAAATGACCACTGAATGCGCATATTTAAAAAAACAAAAAACAAACTCTGTGCATGTGCTTCAGTGAATGTTTTGCCAAAATTTAGGAAGGGGACAGGTACTTTATGATTGCCTATGTTACTTACAGAAACTAAGTCTACTGCTAGTGTTCACAATTAATTAACAATGTTTTATAACTATAGCTCTCCTTTAATAAACACATGAAACATGGCTGCTATCAGTAAAGAAAAAAACAGAACGCAATAAAATCCATGAATTCACCTTCACAGGTAACGTTTTTACAAGTTCTATATTAAAATAACTGCCATGCCAATCCTTTTAACTTTCTTTCCCTCTCCTACGTGTAGCACTCCAGCAACTTTGGAACAGAATTATGTTGTCTGCGAAGTGCAGCAAAAAATAAACCTATTGTTTTCATTTGTGAGAAATCATCTGAAGAAGAAGAGCATTGTTTTCTTTTCAAGCTGCAAGGAGGTAATGTTGTTTTCTTTTAACACCTTTAGGAAAAATACATAGCGTCTAATTAACGTTAACCATGTTTACGTCAAGGGCACTTTCTTAAAAGTGTATTTTTTTTTTTTTTTTTAACCACAAGAAGTGAACTGCCTAGTGTGCCAAAGCCCTCAGGATTATGTGGGACCCATATTCATTATATAGTGGATATGATTATTGTTTATGAATGTACAAAGCCTGATTTAAAAAAAAAAAAAAAAGTTTATTGGTGATATGTATTTTTCATCATTGCTAGACATTATAAAGCCCTAATTCCTCCAGTTATAATCTGTCATTGATCCTCTTCCAGGTTCCTCAGGGTGCCAGCTAATTTTTGTGCAGTAAGTTTATCATTATGTAATAATAAGTTTATATGACCCCCCTTGCTTTTACCTGGAGACAAGAGGTAGGGGAGAAAGGGGTTTGTATATTTGTGACTTGTCCTGCAATCAGATAGAATTCTCTCATGTCATAAATAAGGTTCAGACATTTATACTGGTGTTAATTCTAACTACATCTTTTATTCTACAGTTACGCCAAGGCCGGTGTTGCACTAATAGTTTCGTGCCACATGATTTTTCAGCTATTTTTCTTTTAGAAAAGGAAAACTGCCCATAAAAATATACGTCAAATTGTGGATGTACAGCTTGACATGCTACAACTGGTGTACTAAACGATGCTGGAAGCAGTTTAACAAATTAAAGGAAATCCAAAGTGCTTGTGTAACCAGGGGTGGTTCTGAGTAAGAGCGCTTGAATATACCGTACTTACTGATCATGTTATTTTCTCCAGTCCTGCCTCTGCTTGTCAGAACATTGATCTTCTTTTATTCCTCTTGCGGTGTCCTAATCCCCTCTTACACGTTCTCAGCATCACTGATTGAGCCAGTGCAGAAGCATTTATTATGCTTCTTCACTTGCCCATTCAGTGATGTTGCAGAGGAAGCAGAACATGAAGAGGATTTCAACACTGTGCAGAGAAAAAAAAGATTGGTTTTCTGACAAGCAGGAGGCAGGCCTGGAGAAAAACATGATCAGTAAAGTATATTCAACCTTCGTATTCTGAAGCAACCCTGGTTAAACAAGCACTTTACTACTTCTTTAGTTACAGCTTGCTGCATGTGTGGCCTCATTTTACATTCATTATTATGGGCTGGTTTTTCTCAGAAAAGTTGAGAATATTTTGTGAAAAAGGTGCTTAATAGTTGCTAGGTCTGTATACGTTAGTGAGGTACCAGCCTATACAGTGTAAGAGGAGGGGAGAGTAGCACTAAGCATTGCATTCATTCTCTCAATTTTTTTTAATGAAACTCCATTCCTGAAAATGTTTATTTCCTCTGTTAGGTACAGTACTTGTTTCGGGCCTTCTGTAGGCTACGGCCTGGGATTCCCATACTCGCTTTATATGGTAAACAGCAGCAGATGAAGAGAATGGAGGTTTACAATGACTTTGTACGGAAGAAAGCCGCTGTACTTTTCGCTACAGACATTGCAGCCAGAGGGCTAGGTATGTTATTACTGAGCGAAACAAAACGTTGTGGACAAATGTGTCCAGTGTGCACCAATGTTAGACTGCATTCCGTACCCACGGTAAACCCTTATAGTGTAAGCTTCTTTCTTGGGAACAGTATGGAGGAACAAATGAGGAAGTGGAAAATTTCCCAGTGGTCCATTGTCTACATTACTGCAGGGGTATGTGTGATCTGTTGATATCTGCAATAATGTTGGCTATGGGCCGTTGAGAATTTTTCCACTAATACAGTGTGTTTCCCTCATCTGATACTCTGTATTTAATTGTATATATGAGAGGATTACCTGACTTCTCTAAGAGATGCAGTATGCACCAGTACAGAAGTAGTAGTGAATAGAGAGTGTCTGGTTCAAAGGAAACTCACACAGCTAGCAACATATGACCCAGAGCATGTCCCCTAACTTTCCCTTTACAGGGTAGGGAAATGGGGTCCTACGGAACCATGCAGTCATATTTGAGGATTACAAGTCTAATAATTTTGTGATTTTATACTTTTTTTTTCTTTAATGCTTACAGCTTAGAGCGCTGCCTGTGCTGCTGGAGGAAGTGCACCCTAGTGGTGGGCGAACCCTCCTTTCCCCTGCCCTTGCTCTCTCCTCTCAGAGACTGCTGTATCGTATTGCAGTCTCTCCCCTGCCCTCCCCTGGACTATCACTTCATTTCTCTTTGGCTTGTTAAGACTAGGCGTAAATCTTAAGTGGGGAGGGAGGAAATACCTACAGTAGGATTTATTGGCTCCAGTGATACCTCCTGCTTTCACTTGTAAGCTGATCTCATCTTACACTGCAGTGATGCAGTCCTCTTCACTTCCTGCTGGTTCATTGGTGAATGGAGCAAGCGCATAAGCAGTTTTACATCAAAATTCTTCTTCTGCGCATACTCAACTTGCTGTAAACCCAGCAGACATAAGAAGGATCAGCTTTCTAATGAAAGTATGAGGCAGCGCTTGAGCCAATTAACCTTATTGGTAAGTATTTCCCCTCGTCCCTGCTTAAGAATCGTCCGTAGTCTTCACAAGCTTAAGTTCTCCTTTAAGAGCAGGATAATCAATGAGTTGGATGTATGTTTATTCATCAATAACAACAGATAAGATGTGCAACACTGTTACATATATTGTAGAGAGTCTCCCTCTCCCAGGACACAGTTCTTCATTTGTAAAAATTATTTGCAGCAATGATTTCCACTGTGCCCTTAGTTTTATCAGCCTGATAACCTGAGTATCTTTCCTGTTTAATAGAAGCAGCAAGATGTACTTCCCTGTGGCACTGATTAATGATGCCCTGCTAAGCTTTGCAGCTGTAAAATGGTGTTGGTCACAAAAATGGAGAAAATGTCACAGTGGCTACACATTAATTTAATCCTTTTAAACCTTTTTATTGCTTATTGTTAACTCCGTCTTTGCTATTAAGACTGGAAGTGGACTGGTGAGCAGAAGTCTTTGGGATTTATTACAGACATTTTGAGCTGCTATAGGCCAAGGATGCCATTTTGAAAATGTAAAATGAACCAATAACTGTACATGTGGTCAGAGGATTATTCATAATAACTGCCGTGTTGTTGTCTTCTCTTATTATGATGTCATTTGGAAAATTCTATAGAGCTGTGGAACTCTCCTAAACTTGCTGATCTGGAAGACAGAATACATGTCTCTCAAAGCTCTTATTTGCACAAAACTTTGGCTTACGGGTGCTAGGCTGCTTACCTGTCCCCTAGATCACCTGATTTATAACTTCTAAAACTTTGACATATTCAACCAAGCTCCAGCTGACATTTTAAGGATTCTTGCAAGCGATGGAAGCACTGTTGTTTTAACCCGGATTGCAGGGTTAGGAGAGACTCTGGTTAAAGTGATGATACATGCTTCACTTAGTCTGTGGTGCATATCATTAGAGTCTAGAGAAATGGTTGAGAAGGTGCAGTACTGTGCCCAGGACGGGCCAGAGATGGAAGCACTTTTCAACTCAAGCATTTTGGACTACTGAAAGAAGCATCACTGGCAGCAGTAGTCTGTTATATTAGATAAAAATATCTTGGAGGCTTTAGTATCTTTTTAAAGGAGAACTAAATGCTAAATTTCCTAGGAGTGAAGGGCGGGTGTCATAATTACCAGTGTGCTCCTTCCCTCCAGCTATTCCTCCTGCTTGTCTCACGACTCTTTTTTACTTCTCTGAGACAGCTGGGATTATCTTAACTTTCTGCTTCCTCTGGAAATTCGGCAAGCAGAGAAAGAGCAGTATTACATCAGAATTCTGCTTCTATGGTTGCTGTGCTCACAAGATTTCAAGAGGAAGGCAGGACAAAGCATCACAATGTGATTTGTGGCAGATTCTTTTGCTTACAAGTTGTCAGAATGCATAGTATTTTAGTGGAAATCGACCTCATTATACTAGTGCGCTGCTTTTATTTACTGAACATTTGGCATTGTTTTCAGTTACAAAGTGAATCCTTGTATTTTTACAAAAATTAAAAAAACAAGAAAACCTTGTCATGGCAAGTTACAAAAGTACAATTATTGCCATTAACAAATAAAACTGTCTGACTAGATCAGGGGTCGCAAACACTTTTTCTAGAGGCTGCATGTGGGGCACTGGAAGCTCCAGAGACATCCTTGGTTCAGCATAAAGTAGGCTATGGGAGGGCTATGCTGCCAGTCGCTTAAGGTAAGGCCCCGCAGCACCCTCAATGGGAGAGTGCAGGGTACACTGCACCAAACACCACTGCCATAATTGTACACAGTATCTGTGCACAGGTCAGGACTGCTCTTAATTGGGGATGCAACAAACAAACTGAAGTGTATCGAATTTGAAAGGAATTTGCCCATCAATGTCAATTTTTTAAATGTATGGTATGATTACCCAGTGGGGTTAGAGACCCCTGAAGTAGATGCACCAATCTGCTCTTAATATTCTGTCAGGGGAATTCATCAACTGGGCCAATCTTTCTAGAGGTCTAGTAACCCATAGCCAACCAATCGACTATTAGCATTCAGGTGTAGGAAAATTAGAATTCTAAAAGACAAATTCTGATTGGTTACTATAGATTGCAAGACTACTGTAAACAATTGCCCCTGTTGATGAATATATTTTTATATTATATAAAGTTTACCATGTTACATCCAAATAGATATAATCCAGGTTTGGTCTTTTCTATTATTTCCATAGACTTTCCTGCAGTAAGCTGGGTCCTTCAACTAGACTGTCCTGAAGATGCCAACACATACATTCACAGAGTTGGAAGAACAGCCAGGTAGGCCAAACAATTCACTCCTCGCTTTTAATCATGGAAAAGAACATTGTGTCTTTTAAAGGACCAGTATTTTCCTCTGTATTAATATAAGGTGCATTTTTAAGCTTAATTAATGGTTTGTGACTAAATGTGGTTAGAAGTATTGTAAAAGAGAAAATAAATTACACTAAATACAAAACACTTGGGGTGTGTCCTTAATGTTCAGTATAGCAGAGTTTACTAAAAAACATTTCTTCCTAATTATGAACACTCTCTGAACAAAATTGTACACACATCAGATTGCACTGTCTTTTTGCTGGAGCACTGCCTGGTTAGGAATATATTATTGCCCTTATGATGCAAGTTGTTTCATTAGTCTCCACCTTCAATTAACCAAAACAGGGGAAGGAGCTCCTGTAGTTCCCAGGTATGGCAATGGGGCTCAGCCGTTCTTATCAAACAAACAGCAGGCATGCAGAAAGTGGCTTCTACAAGAAACATTTTTTACTTCAGTTTAAATGCACAGCACCTCACAAACACACTAAGGGGGAGGTATTCACGATTGTGCGATGTGAGCTCCGAAGCCTTCGTCTCACTTCGCACAGACTGATATGTGCTCACTGATGTCCTGCACGAGGTCATCAGCGAACGCTTTAAAGGGATTCCAGTCTCGGCGAGACCAAAAGAGTTGTTTTATTGTATTGTTTTGCTTCCTTTGATTGGGTGTGCTTTTCGCTCTCTACGCTCTTGTAAAGCATACAGAATATGCTGCGATTTAAAGGCAAAAATTGGCTAATTCTGATAATGGCCTCTGTAATATCCCTGCTTCCAGCTGCCTCTGATGAAAACTGAAAATAAGTAATCAAGCTCGGTAAACTTAATTCTAAATACACTTCTATTTCATTCCTTTTTTTTTTTAACCATGGGTGAATTGATTTCTGTGTGTTCCCTGATTTCTGGCTTTACCCAGTGATAGTAATAACCACTCTTGTTCTCTTCTTTTTCATTTTCTCTTGGGAAGGGGGCGGAGAAAATATATTTCTCGGGTTAGTACAGGGGTTGGCAATCTTCGCAGTGGAGGGAGCCATTTCTCTCCCTCCTCCACCTTTGCAAATTGCTCCTGGAGCCGCAAAGGGGGAGGAGCGTCTAGGGTCCTGATCACAAGACCTTTGACGTCCCATCACAAGAGATGTCAAAGGCCGGGGACGGGCGGGAGGGCAGCTAGCTCGGAGCCGCACACCGCGGCTTAAGAGCCAAATGCGACTCGCGAGCCGTGGTTTGCCGACCGCTGGGTTAGTATTCAGTTTGACAGACGGTTAAATGGCAGTGGAAAGCAAGCCATGAATAAGGGCTAACATATAGATATACTTACTTTTATGAACTAAAGAAAAACGATTGTTTTTACAAGTCTGATTATTTTTTCATTGTATTTGTATATAAAATGTTCAATAAAGTATGCTTGGGATGGCCATTCTTTTATTTATTATTATTATTAAAGAAAAACAACATCAATTTTTTTTTTTGTTCGTTTCTAATCAATGTGTAGCTATTTATGATGAAGTGGTAACTGCCACTTTGCTGTCTAATACAGTGATCTTCAAACCGTAGCTCTAAAGCTGGATTACAATTCCCAGCATTCCAACAACAGTCAATGACCTAATAAATTATAATTAACCCAGAGCAACAAGTCAGTTGTTAGCATTCACTAGTATTGGGGAACTGCTGATTTGCTTGTTACTGGACTTCTATACGCAATTGCAACTGTTGACAAAATACCTTTTAGGTCTTTTTCAAAACGTAACTATTTTCCTCCTATTTAATCACATGTATAGCATGTTTCATTGACAAAGGGGTTTACTTTAAAGTGTAAGTAAACCTTGTATATAAATAAAGCCCTATTTTCCTACTATCAAGCAATAGATTGATTAAGAAATTCCTGACTCACCTCTTAATTCAGTAGACCTCACTATCCCTTTACAACTGCATTGTCTCAGCGAAGGACATCCTGTTATGGGCAGAGACAAGCTCCCTCCTCTAATTGACTTTTCTCTATACAGTTCAACAGTACAGGCTGTCAAACAGCTGTTATGTGTGGAACAGGTCCTATCTGCACATGCTCAGGGCTATAAACAGGCTTTTCAGTTAGGAGAGGGGGAGGAGGACTTCTGTCTCTCTGTATAGTTTGTGACCTCACTCGGGGGTGGGACTTATCTGCACTGCTCAGGAAGAGTCTGTACACAGAATGAGAGGGAGAGCAGTACTGTTTGATGAAGAGGTGAGAACTCCTGATCCCAAAATCGTTTTTATATTTTAATATTTAAGTTTAGGTTTATACTTTATAAATGTGAAATATACTGTATATGTATAGTTTTGTCCATAACTTTACTTACACTTTAAAATTATTTCTTTAGTATGTTGTAGATGATGGTAGTTTGCATATGGTCATTTATAATTTTTTATGTTTCGAATTATCTAACTTTTTGTTCATGTTTACATTTATTGGTTAATTTGTGTATGTATAATTTTATTTATAAAGCACCACAAATTTACACACCGATGTACAATTCAGCAATACAAATATAATACAGACATAGGAAAAGTGCATTACACAAAATAAGTATAATATCACAAGAATACTTCACTTTAAATGCCAGGCTGAGGTTGACACAAGAGGTTGGAGGTCCCTACCCCATAGAGCTTACAATCTAAATGGTTTTCTTTTTGGTAGCATACAAAATCTAGTAACCAGCTGCTGCATCATAGTCAAGAACTAGTTTTTAGATTTTTCATTATTTATATTACATTTTAACTGTTCCTTTAACTGAGCCACTCTACATTTAAAACAAATTTAAAAGCTAGTTATCATTCCAGCAGAACTTTACCATTATCTTAAAGTTATGCATACAACTTGTTGCCATCAAAATGTATAACTGGTCTCTTTTATTTTCTTCTATATTAACCCTTTAACTACCAGATGATTTTTTTTTTTTGTTCACCACTTATTCCCAAGCTGTTTTTAAGCATTTTGCGCTGTATGTGTTTTACTGATGTTTTTGCAGGGAAAGCAATGTAATTTCCAGGAAAATTATATATTGTTTTTTTCAGCAAACAAAAGGAGTAGATAAGCATTTTTGTAAAAACAACTGTAAAATCTCTCTACGCGTTTCTCTGCTTGTAGTCTGCAGCTTCATCAGTCCTCCCTGTGACCAATTACATGCGTGAAATTTGCTTTGATTTGGTGAGAGTTCCCTAAATAGGAGTGTTGTTTGACACTTGCTATTCACCTGGAGGTGGATTGTTTTTTTCCATTTCAAGTATTTCACCGTTATCACCACTATATTTCACTCGTTTTGGTGGTTTCTTTATCTTTTCTAATACAAGCTTTTATATGGTAATGCACTATTGTGCGAACTTTTTCTG
>WMED01005865.1:0-19055 GCA_019650415.1 Pipa parva | reverse complement strand
ATATATATATATATATATATATATATATATATAAAAGAATCCCACCTTTTAGGAATTAAGATTAAGGTACAAAACCTTTCTCCCTAACAGCCTTGAACAATCACTAAATATACAATATTGCAAACATTACAAAAATTACAAATAGCAGCGAATGTGTCATAGAACCTACAGTTCCAGTGGCTTGATCACACTGTTACAGAACCTCGAGGTTCAGAGGCTTGATTATACTGTCACGGAACCTCCAAGTTCAGAGGCTCAATCATACTGCATGCATAAAGCAGCATGAAGGGGGACAGCAAGGGATGAAAATCAGCAGGGAGTGGAGGTAGCAGGGGAAGCAAATCAGCAGGGAGGGGGGCAGCGAGGGAAGTGGATAGAGAGGGAAGGAAGGAAAACAGCATAGAGGGGGACAGGGAAAAACTTTACCTTTAAGATTTTTTTATTTGGGGACACACCCTAATGAAATAGCCTGTGCAAGCCTATGGGGGGGGTGCAGCGCTTGAGGATGACATCCTACTAGGAGCGCTGAAGAGTAAGACACCTGCACTCTGCTAGTACTTCTATGCAGAAGTGGTGATGAACTGATTCTAATCCCCTGAGCTCCCAGACAGAGCAGCGCACAGAGGATAAGAATCAGATCATTGGGCCACCACTGCATAGAAGCACTACTTAGAGGCACTATAGTTATAAAGTGTTAGTTATATATAATACGAGTATATAGTTTTATATATGATACAAGTTATTGAGCCCTAACAGCTAAACTTCTAAAGCCCGGTTACATTTATACAGTTTTACAATTACATTAGCACTTTGATGGTAACTATAAGGCTGAACATATTGTTTAATTATCAGGGACACCATATAACATTTCATCCTCATACAATGATTATGTTCTGAAAATAAGAACAAACCCAAAACTTATGGCCCAACTTCTTTGATTTCCTAATAAACAAAGTTTTATGGCTGTTCCAGTGGCAGCATAGATAATACTATCAGGGTAGCACCAGTACAGGAGGTAGAAGGAGGTTGCAGTGAGCATCCACAGTGGACTTGGCACTGGCGCACTCTAAGGTACAGAGTTTAAGGGCACTCGGGTCTTCACCTTTAAACCTCCACATGGAGGTACTGGGCTTAGCTGCGCAAGTACCCCAGGTCCTGACCCCTAGAGCATGTCATCCACTGGTGGAACAAAACAGAGAAAAGAGTAGTCAAAACGTAGTGAAGGTCTGGACAGGCGGCAGACAACATGGTCAGATAGCAGGCAAGGGTCAAAACACAGCAGAGTCAAACAGGAAAAGTGCACCCAGGAACAGCAAAACTGAAACCTATAAACGGGCGCAAAATGCCAGAACTAGTGATTTTAAATAGACCTAACACATGAGCACATATGCGACGCAATGCCGCAACCGCATCTGTGCCTGATACCAGCACGAGGGTATTTACGCAACGACAACATGCGCCGCACCCGACCAGATGCCAGTGTAGCAGACAAGTATGGCAAACCCCGACGCCGAGATGCCAAGGACAATGGGACATGAGAGGTATTCCTAACAGTACCTCCCCCTTTAAGGGAACCCTCCGGGGGCCCTTTAGGTCTATCCGGAAAGCGAGAGTGAAAAAACCTGACCAATCTAGGGGCATGCACCTCAAAAGAATTGATCCAGGAACGTTCCTCAGGTCCAAAACCTTTCCAATGTACCAAATATTGTAATCTTATACCAACCACATGCAAATCTACAATCCTTTGAACTTCAAACTCCTCCTGGCCGTCTACCATAATGGGTTCTGGACAGACTTCTTTTAAAGAAAAACTATTCTTAGATACAGGTTTAAGAAGAGAAACATGAAACGAATTATGAATGCAAAGACCCTCAGGAAGAGCAAGCTTAACTGAAACAGGGTTGATGATCTTAATAGAATAGGGACCGATAAACTTAGGTACCAACTTGTGAGAAGAAACTTTCAACCGGATGTTTTTAGTTGACAACTAGACACGATCACCTACTATAAAATTAGGAGCTTGACACCGTCTTCGATCTGCAAACTTCTTCTGAGAAAAAGAAGTCTGTAGTAATTTCTCATGAACAGAATTCCAAATGGACGCAAAAGACCGCAACTCAAGGTCCACCGCAGGAACTGAAGAGGCTGGTAAGTGTAGCGGAAAAGCCTTAAGATTCATAAATGCAGAGAAAAGGAGATTGGTGAGTAGAAGTATGTAATGTATTATTGTGAGAAAATTTAGCCCAAGATAACAACTCTGACCAATCATCCTGAAAATCTGAAACAAAACACAGAAACTGTTCAAGATCTTGATTGTTCCTTTTGGTAATACCATCAGATTGAGGATGGTACACTGAGGAAAAGTGTAAATCCACACCTAACGTCTCATTAAATGCCTTCCAAAAAGTGGAAATGAATTGAGAGCCCCGATCAGACACAATCTCGGTGGGAATTCCATGAAGATGAAAAATGTTGGAGACAAAAAAATTTACCAATTCTTGAGCTGAAGGGATCTTTTTTAATGCAACAAAATGTGACATCTTACTAAATCGATCTATAACCACCCAGATACAGGTGTTACCCCTTGAGGGGGGAAGATCCACCACAAAATCATAGCTACATGAGTCCATGGAACTGGTATGGGCAAAGGATGCAAAAGACCAGCAGGGGCAGTGCGAGGAGACTTAGATTGTGCACAAGTTGGACATGCTGCAATAAAGTCTTTGGTGTCCTGAGAGATAGATGGCCACCAAAAATCTCTGGAAAGAATATCCAAGGTTTTAGTAATACTAGCGTGGCCGACCTGTAAGGAATTATGTATGTAACGTAAGATAATCTCCCCTAATTCAAAAGAGAAAAAAAACTCCAGAAGGCTTATCAGCAGATGCCAAAGCTTGCGCTCTTTGTAATTCTTCCAAATGTGAAGTAGAAAGTGCCGAAATGAATTTAGATACCGGAATTATGGGACCTACCTCAAAAGGAATGGAGTCAGGTGAAAAAGATCGTGATAGGGCATCCGCTTTCTTGTTTTTGTTACCTGGAATGTAGGTAATGACAAAATTAAAGCGAGAGAAAAATAATGCCCATCGAACTTGACGAGGATTTAAACGTTGAGCAGACTTGAGATATTCAAGGTTCTTATGATCGGTAAAAATAATGAATGGAACCTTCCAGGTAATGACGCCATTCAGCTAGAGCTAACATGATAGCCAACTATTTCTGATGTCAAAAGAGTTGCCTCGCCGAGACGGGAATCCCTTTAATGCGCATGCTGATGTCCGTGTACAAGACATCAGCATGCGCATACTACTATTAGTGAAGTGAGCCAAATGCATCGAAGCTCACTTCACTGCTTGATGAATTACCCCCTTTAGTGTAATAATGCCCAGAATTTAACTGCATATTTAAGATGAGGCATTATCAGTGATGTGTAAAGTGGTAAAATTATATCCCTTTCCCTCAAATCAATCCCTCATGTGATACAAGGCTAGCTTTGGAAGTTAGTTTGGCAATACATGCTACTGTTTACTGTAAGTTCCACAAAGTAAACCTAGATCCATCTCCATTTGAGTTTTGCACAGTTTTTCACCCCAAGATGTATGATAGTAGCAAATGTTTAACCCCCGGATGCATAACTTAACTGATACTTATCATTGATTTTTATGCATTTAATATACTGTATTTGCTGGGATATAAGACTACTTTTTAACCCCTGAAAATAATCTGAAAAGTTGGGGGTCGTCTTATATGCCAGGTATCACTTTTTTCTCTCCTTACCTAGCTCATCCGTTGCCCGGCTGTCTGTGCTGAGCACTACAGCATTCCTCCCCCAGCATTGATATAACTTCCTGTGAGTATAGCGCTCAGCACAGACAGCCGGGCAACGGAGGAGCTAGGTAGGGAGAGAGAAAAGGAGGGGGGCGAGCACTAAGATAGTGCACCCCTCCTTCAGAGGGTAGGGCTTGTAGGGGCAGCACAGTGTGATGATGCTCTGATAATCTTGGAGACAGGGAGGGCTGGGCAGGCAGGGAGAGCTGAAAAATCCAAGCAGGATTTGCCTTGGAAGAGGGGTAGTCTTATACAGCAAGTATATCCCAAACTCTATATTTTAACTGGAAAAGTTGTGGGTCGTCTTATACGCCCAGTCGTCTTATACGGTATTTAATCCTTGATTTGTTATTTATGCTTAATATTTGTATTTATTTATTGATGTATTTCAACACATTGCTGCAACTCTTATTACCCCTCTGTCTATGTATGTAAGTCTTCTTCCCATTTAGATTGTAAGCTCTATAGGGCAGGGACCACCAACCTCTTGTGTCAACCACAATCTAGTACTTAAAGTGATGTATCCTTGTGATATTTTACTTGTATTGTTTAATGTATTTTTCCCTTGTCTGTATTATACTTTTATGGCTGAATTGTACAGCACTGTGTAAATTTGTGGAACTTTATAAATGAAATTATACATACACACACAATTTTACAATGTTTCCACATTATTTCTTATTTAATATGCACAGGGGTTGGACAATGAAACTGAAACACCTGTGGTTTAGACCACAATAATTTATTAGTATGGTGTAGGACCTCCTTTTCTGGCCAATACAGCATCAATTCGTCTTGGGAATGACATATACATGATTTGGGCAGCCATGGTTTTATGTTTTTTGGATACAATCCGGGTTAGCACCCGAACATCCCTTTCAGACAGCTTCCTCTTGCGTCCACAGTTAATCCTATTGGAGGTGTTTCGTCCTTCTTGGTGGTATGCTGACATTACCGTGGCTCTTGATACATCACAAAGACTTGCTGACTTGGTCACAGAAGCACCAGCAAGATGTGCACCAACAATTTGTCTTCTTTATAACTCTGGTACGTCACCCATAATGTTGTGTGCATTGCAATATATTAAGTAAAACTGTGCTCTTACCCTGCTAATTGAACCTTCACACTCTACTCTTATTGGTGCAATGTGCAACTAATTAAAGACTGATTTAGCCATGAAACATCCCACACTAAAATGACAGGTGTTTCAGTTTCATCGTCCAACTCCTGTAGTTGCCCAATCATTTAAGTCATGGTCAGTTTGTGACTCGACAACTTCCATTATGAACTTTATTTTACTGTACTGTGTCATCTGCAAATACAGAAATTGTCATTTTTATCCAAAGCTCAATATTATTAATAAATAAGTTAAACTATAATGGTCTTAATTCACAGTAAGAACCATTCACTACTGTCTTTGGAGATGACCTTTTAGCCAATTTTAAAGAGTTGATCTGAGAATCATAGGATGGAATGATTCATTTCCTTAAAACAAGTCACCTCTGGTTAATGGTTGCATGGTTAATGGTTTTCATTGCAGTCAGCAGCAAGTATCTAAACTTGTTAATCATCAGTCCTGTTGACAGCAGACTTTAACAGAAAAGGGTAACTGACCTCCCAGTCTATGAAAAATGCTAACACAGAGATATGTGCAGCAGATGTCATTAGAAGCATTCAAATTCAGATTTTAAAGGGTATGAAAAGTTTGAATGAAACATTATTTCTATTTGACATGTATACATATAGAAAGCCAACTTAACCATTAAAATGTAAAAATGATTTTGGGACCAGTAGTACTTGCCTCTTGTTTAAACAGTCCTACTTCCCCTCCCATTCTCTGTACAGATTCTTCCTGTGCAATTGCAATAAGCCCTGCCCCCCTCCCCCCCCGACTGACATCACTCACTATACAGAAAGCCATTTTTGTGGGGAAAACCCCTCCACTTCTCCTTAGCTTCGTGGTTCTCAACCTTTTTCTGCCACGACCCTTTATCCATGACCGCAACAATATTTCCATAGCAAAGTCATGACTTGGGAATATTGTTGCAGTCATGACTTTTCTATGGAAATATTGTTGCAGTTGCAACTGTGTTAGGCGACCCCAGGCAAATTGTCATTTGACCCCAAAAGGGGTCACGACATCAAGGTTGAGAACCACTACCTTAACTTATAAGCCTGTTTATAACCTTGAGCATGTGCAGATAAGACCTGTCCAACTACCTGTGCTGTTGACTGTGAAGAAAGAAGCCAGGGAGAGGAGGGGGTGTGGCTTTAACCCTACACTGCCCATACATGGAACTTGTTCACAGAGACAATGCAGTTACAGGTGGATATTGAGCCCTGCTGAGTAAAGGGGAACTATAGTCAGATTACATCTTTTGATATGCAGTACTATACCTTAGTGATAAGCGTTTCTCCCCAGCAGTTGTTTCATGTGACACAGGATGATTTATTATGCAGCATTGGAAAACTCCTGCACCAGGAAATGTGTGTGTGACTTTTACTGACCAGTTTTCCATGAAAAGGTACCAAGGTACCCTCCCCTGGACAGAGCACAAGTCAGCTTTCCCTCTGTAATCTCCCTCATTCCAACTTAATTTATACAACCGAAAGGTCAGCACATTGCATAGCCAATAGCAGTCAGGCAGCTTTTTCTTCTCATGAAGAACAGAAAGGAGAGGAAAATGTCAGCTCACAGGAAAAACTAATTAAGGGAAACACACAGCAAGTATTATTTCTTCCCTAAACTTTTTTAACTATTTGTGTTAGCAATTGGCTTAGTATAAAGGAGTTTTATATGTATGTGTGCAGTTATATTGGCACTATAGTTCCCCTTTAAATGCAGAAAGACATTGGAACACATGGAGACATTGGAACACATGGTGCCTGCTTCATCAGGAGAAAAGCACCAGCAAAAACACCTCTGGGCATGTTTGCATGGTACATTTGGCAAAGGAATCCATTGCAGTTCCTTTTGAAGGCTTCCACTTTGAAATGCAGTTACTGCTTTTATTTTGTAATGGAGATAATAGAAAACCAAGTAAACATCACTCACTGTTAAAACACAAACAACAAACAAAACAAATGCATTGTTTATGTATTATAAATTAATATGTTAAACATGTGTCACAGGTTTAAAAGTAGGTGATAAACTGGTATTTAAATGTTACACTTTAAGTTAATAAATGATAGTAAAAAATACCTAAAAATATAATAAATATCAACATAGAAATGATTCCATGAAAAATATTATACTAAACATCACTAAATACTGACAACAGGGACATATCTAAGTTATATAATAGCAGCAGTAAGGGATGTTTACTATATCAATATTCATTTTTTTTATACATATTGGTTAAAAAAAACATATTTTTTGCTTTTTGCGATTGAATTATCAGCGATTCAAACTGAAGAATTCATCCATATTCTCAAAAGAAAGCTTTCTCCATATCCTGCAATAAAATTTTTACAATGTGATTTAAGTTTCAAAATATCTTTATTCAGTCTTCAAAGCTCTGCATTTTATTTTTTAAATATTTTGTTGTTTATATATCTTTCCGTCTAAGCCACCTATAGGCATGGGACTCTCGCGCCTATAGGGAAATATCCAACACTGAATATAAGGCAAAAAGTTGGCAGTGAAAAAAATAGCAAAAGAGATTTATAGATTTATAGGGGACTTCCAAGGAGTGAAGAACATTTTGGGCGAAATGTAATAAACTCGTAAAGACCTGATTTCATCTTTTCGAGTTTATTCCCACAAGATCTCGGCAGTTTCTCTCGGTAAATATCAATCAACAAAGAGAAGAAAAAAGGAAATCTCTCTCGGTGCACACAAAGTTTTATTTAGTAATAAATAATTCTATAAATACACAAACACTCATTGAAAGCACAAAATTAAAACCAATTAAAAGCTTCACAAGAGGTACATTGGCTACTGAGGGTGTGGAGGGTTAGACCTAGGTATTTTAAGTAAAGAGCAAAATAAATAAATAATTGAGAAAATAGAGATCTATAAAAGTAAGTCCTCAATAAATATAATAAATACCGGTCATTGTCAGTATTTGATGTCAAGATGTCCCAGATAAAGATATTTGTATTAGAGCCTAGTCCACAGTTAATATCGAAAAGTATAGAATTCAAGCCCCAGTAATAGAGTTCACCGTCTTAGTCGGGATTTATCAGGAGCAGGGACAGAGCGTTGGGACAGCCCTCACAGCGCCAAAACAAGTAGCCAATGTACCTCTTAGGCTTTTAATTGGTTTTAATTTTGTGCTTTCAATGAGTGTTTGTGTATTTATAGAATTATTTATTACTAAATAAAACTTTGTGTGCACCGAGAGAGATTTCCTTTTCTCTTTTCTTTGTTAATATGTGTATTTATATCTCCAAGGGAGCACCTGCTAATGATTAGTTATAATATTTTAAGGTGTGCTGGAATCCAATTGTTTGTGGTTTTTTTGTGGTAAATATCAATCGATCTTTTCAATAGATATTTACCGATCGAAAACTTTCTATCTGATTTTTAGATGGAAATGTAGCCATACTACTAATGTAAAGTATGGCTACCTTTCCCTTTAAAAAATGATCGAAATGTTTCTAACGATATTTACCATGAGAAACACTCAAGATCTGGCAGGAATAAACTTTAAAAGATGGAATCGGGTCTTTACGAGTTTATTACATTTCTCACTTAGGAAGAGCGAGATGGAAAAGTAGATGAAGAATAGCTAGAGGTTTATATATAAGAGCAGGGGTGTAGTGATAAAGAAGGAGAGATTAGAAAAGCATAGTAAGGTTATAGAGAGGGAACATGTGTGAAGAGTAGAGAAAAGTGAGTGAATAAAATAAAAATCAGGTGATTTCATCAATAGCAGTCTACATGGGTTACAGAGATCAAATAACCCATGGTAACCAATCAAAAATTTGCTTTGTTATCTCAACTTTTCCTGTACAAGCTAAAATAGGATTGCTTGATATAGGTTACTAAACTTCTAGAAATATTGCCTCAGTTGATGATTTCTCCTATATGTGGGCAGGAAGGAAAGAACCACAGAAAAAAAGAAGAAAAATAATAATCAGAAAGACGGGATGAGTAGAGTAGAAATAGGGGAATTATATGGAGGTAGAGTCTAAAGTCTAAGGGAGAAACTTATTGAAGTCAGAAAGACCGCTTTCTGTCTTTCCGAGTTGATAGCACAAGATCTCAAGTTGTTCCCGTGAGATTAACGCACAAGTTTTTCAATAAAATTTTTCAGGGAAAAGGTAGCCATACTTTACGTTAGTAGTATGGCTAACTTTTTATTGAAAAATCGAGAATGAAAAACTTGCGCAGTAATCTTGTGGGAACAATGCGAGATCTCGCTTGATAAATGTGGTCTTTCCGATTTTAATACATTTCGCCCTAAGAGAGAAGCAGCTAAAGAAAAGGGACAGCTGGAATGTAAAGATTGAATAAAGAGAGAAGGAAGGATAGCAGGATGTGAGAATATAACAAAAGAGTTTGAAGATGCAGGAAATAGAGGACTGTTACATAGACATGGGCAGCCAAAGATCACATGACTCAAGACAGAAAGCAGCCAATGCGGGTTAGTAGTAAGGAAGTTAGTATCATGACAATTCATGCCCCTCCCACACTCACACGCATACACACACCACACACACAAGAATACCAACATTTAGCTTAAACAAAATGAAATGTAAGTTTCATCAATATTAAGGGCCTAATTCACCATCTTCCGAAGTGAGGTGCGTAGTCTTCGCCTCACTTCGGAATGACTGAGATGCGCTCCCTGATGTCCTGCACGGGGATTCCAGTCTCGGTGAGAGCATAAGAGTTGTCTCGCAGAGACTGGAATCCCTTTAATGCGCTCGCTGATGCCTGCGTGCAGGACATCAGCGAGCGCATATCCGTCATTCCGAAGTGAGGCGAACACTTCGCACCTCACTTCGGAGGATGGTGAATTAGGCCCTAAAAGATTTATATATCAGTTTCATGTGTATTTTGGAAAGGAAATTGAATTCACTTACCAGAGCATATTTAGTTAACAGAAATATTAATTTCTGGTCCTTTTTCCTGATACTTCAGCTCCGACTGAAAAAAATATATAATGCAAATTATTTTAGATATTATGCAGAATAATATGAGTTTTTTTTTTGGTGCATTAATGTATTTATATGAAAAATAATAGCTGAACTTACATTTTTTAACCCACAACCTGTATGCTCATTCATATTAAAATGATATAAAGTGGAAAAATCAGGGGGTTATTCACTGAAGTCCGAATTGTTGCGTATAGGTTCAAATTCGCCAAATAAAGACAGTTGCAATAGGCTGCTACTGTCACAGTCACATCTTTCTAATGAGAATATTGTCACAGTTGCGACTTTATTATGGGTAAATAGTTGCAATCTTAACATTAAAAAATTGTCGCGACTTTACAATGGGGAAATTGTCGTGGATTTGCTAACTGGAAGTGTAAAAGCAATTTTCAGTAACTGCAAACTGTTGCCTTTAAATAATTAAATAAATAACAGTGTCATCGGGTTTCAAAATTATGTTTTTCAAACATACGTGGGATTACGGCTGCCTTAAGCTACAGACATCTACTGTGGTCCTGATGTCAGAACTAGCCATTTATATGGTTATAAATTACAGGAAACTCCCAGCAATTTATATTGCTATGGTGTTATATAAAACATTATTTAAAAGGTTTTATATAAAACATCATTTAAAAGAGGCATCATGAAAATAGCCCTTACATCTTCACTGTCGCTCGAATCACTTTCTTCCTTTTTAGGCTCTTCTTTCTTCTTCTTCTTCTCTTTCACTGGCAAGATATCATCCAGCCAACTTAAATCGTGCAGTGAAAACAACCACTCCATTGCCTTCCGAATGCCAACAAGGGCTAGCAGCTAAAATAATTAGGCAAAAAGATGCTTAGTAAGTTTCATAATATAAACAGACTTCGTGTTTATATGTGCAATACAGACTTCGTATTGATATGTGCAAACTGATCTTAATTCACAAAAAAAAGAAAAGAGATATCCAGGTGTAGTAAAACTTAATGCGCTTTGTAAAATCTAGCTGCAAACATGATATTCTTATCTTTATAAATGTGAAATAATTTGTTAAAATAATATAAATAAATGATAAACTTTAAAGGGAACATAAATCCTACAGATCATGCTTTCCAAAAATATTATATTCATTAAAATGAACTACAGTCCATTGGGCATTACTTTGTCTAGGCATTCCCATACTAGCATGCTCGGAGCGCTGACTGGTAAAGTCCCACCTGTTCCTCTCTTCATAGCTTTAATGCATTACCTGACCTTTATAGCATATCTAACATTAGTAAGGGGATATTTATAAAAGTTGAAAAAAATTTAGACTGGGGAAAGGTGGTAAAATATTGTCAATTTATCGCCATCCCCATTTCCACCAATTTATAAAGAAATTCTGTCAAATTTTTTTTAACAGAAAAGTATACATCCGATTGTGAATGCTGAAATCCCATAATTCCCAATTTAGTAGGTCCGCTCATTTAGCTCCAGTCAGATTATTTTTTTGTGTCACAAAAATACCGCAATAGAAGAGGAACCACACTGAAACGGGTTCTGATACGGATCATTTTTAAAATCGGCAATTTTTTTTATCAGTTCTTTATAAATTTGCAGAATCAGAAACTTCAGCGGATAGAAAAATAGTGTTGAAAAGCATTGAAAATCAAATAGGTCCAAATGACCTTTATAAATTACCGTTTTTATTGCAGAACGTCAAACAGCGCAATGTTTTGGAGTGGCGTAATACTGGATAATTTCCCCTTTACTGTCAAACACTGTACAAGTGTTAAGTCAGCAGATACATCAGTCAGTCTACAGTTCATCTCCATAACTACGTGGATTCAAACATATCAGCCAATTCCCCTGTTTACATCACCATGATGTTTTCTTAAAGGTAGTTTATTTAGTCCTGGCATGACTGTATATACATTTAGTAGCTTCCTGAAGTGTACAGGATATCCATAGTGATGCTGTATGTAGTTTGTCAAAAACACTTACCATCAATGGGAATACGATTGCAGCCACTGTTGACTTCAATATCCATAAAATCACGAAACATATTATCTGAATGAACGTGAATAAATGGACTTTCCGTAATGGAACATGACGAAGGTAGATTAGATCAGGCTGATGTTTTGGTGGAATGAAAAACAGCTGCACTCGGTCTAGGAACTTTAAAAAAACAGAAATATAACAATAAAATCTATATGTTAAAAACCTTGAAAGGTTCAGGGTACAGGGATGAGTTAAAATGATAAAAGATGTTGGTATAAAATAGGCTCATTCTATTGGGTGCTGGGGTGGAGGAAAGTTTGATGTATTTGTTATGTTAGAGGCATCATGTTACATAGTGACCTATATGTAATTATTAAAACAGAATCAATAGTAAGCCAAACCCCCAGCACATGTTTATGACAGTAATGGTGACAGTGACAGTACACTGACAGTTTTCTTTCTCCTATTAAACAGCATTTTAAGGCTGGGTTCACACGAGCGTATCATATGCAGCGCATCATGCAATCGTGTGAAGAAAAAAAAACAATACGCTCCGGCGTAATTTTTCTTTTGTACTTACCAGTGACAGCGTGAATGCTCCCTTGGCGTTCACAGCCCTTCCTGTGTGTCACATTTTGGACGCGGCATACAGTGCCTACAAGTAGTATTCAACCCCCTGCAGATTTAGCAGGTTTGATAAGATGCAAATAAGTTAGAGCCTTCAAACTTCAAACAAGAGCAGGATTTATTAACAGATGCATAAATCTTACAAACCTTTAAGAAGAAGCCGGAAGTGGAAGGCTTATGGAACTACTGTTAGCCTTCCACGGCCTGGACAGCGCCTTTGAAAATTTCCTCCCGTGCCGAGGCCAGGCTTGTCCGAAGAGTCAAGGCTAACCTTGGGTTACTTGGGTTAGCCTTAAATTTATTAAAATTTAACTGAGCAACATAACTTTTTGGTTTGTAAGATTTATGCATCTGTTAATAAATCCTGCTCTTGTTTGAAGTTTGAAGGCTCTAACTTATTTGCATCTTATCAAACCTGCTAAATCTGCAGGGGGTTGAATACTACTTGTAGGCACTGTATATACACACACAGCGTTCCAGACAAGGCATATGAGTCTCATACGCTCGTGTGTCCGGAATTAGGTAAGTATTGTCGGCTTCTGTGAAGCTGAACCTAGCCTAAACTGGCAGAACTAAAACAACTACTCCTTTACTGGTGTAACAAGGTAATGGGACGCCTTGCAAACTGCAATAAACAAAACAGTTTTAATGACCACCTGCCCATGTATTTTTTATTACTTGCCTGTCAGGGTGACTTTTTGCTTTTTTGTTTTTTGATTTAACTTGTTCCTTCCCAACTTGGTGCCCATCACTAGGAAGCACCCCATGCTATTGCCGGGGAAACATAACCCATGTTTGGAACAGTTTGCTCATCATTTCACACTATTACAGGATCCCTGGATGGAGGAAGGATCCAGTGGGAAATTCTGCAGAAATTAGGGCCTTCAATTTAACATATGATGTGTTTATAAAATGCAGATGCATTTACAGTCTTGACCTGTGACTTTTCCAACTTTAACTTGCTGATATTTAACAACATCAAAATCAAAATTTTTTTTTTTTAATAAGAAAATGGTTAATCACTCCTCCAGTCTAAACCATCATTTCCTATGGGGTAGTTGTGAGGTGGAAGTCTGAAAATTGTGAAGATATAGGGCCAGATTCACCATTCTGCGAAGTGAGCCGCGAAACCTTTGGCTCACTTCGCAAATGTTGTTATGATGTCCTGAGCGCAGACATCAGCATGCGAGTTAAAGGGATTCCCCTCCTGGCGAGAGCACTCGAGTCTACTCGCCAGGAGGGGAATCCCTTTAATGCGCATGCTGATGTCCGCGCTCAGGACATCAGCATGCGCATAACACCATTTGTGAAGTGAGCTGAAGGCTTCGCGGCTCACTTCGCAGAATGGTGAATCTGGCCCATAGTGCTAAATCAATACACAGAAATTTAATAAAAAATTTATTTCGTTGTTTTGCCTCAAAATTCTGTCTAGATTTTTTTTTTTAAAAAAAACATAAGAAAAAAATGTGGCAAAACAAATTTTAAAAAAACAGAATGCAGAGTTTAAACTCTTAGAAAAATATTTTCCTAAGACTGTTGTTCCTGCCTCCCTATGCTTTGAAACAGACCTAACTAAAACATGGTCCTGTAAGGGAATTTTACAGACCTCACCCTATGAGAAACTGGTAAAATGCATTCATTACATGTACTTCATTATAATAGAAAAGAGATGGACATGCTTACTTGTATGCTTCCTAAAGCAGACACGCCCATTTGGAGAAAAATTCCATAAAGTACTGGCATCGGGATATACTATAAAAGAAAAGAAATTGAAATAACCAACTGAAGTGCTATTGTTATGCCAGGCAATGGAATACATTTCTGTCCAGTGTATACTACTCTAACAATCACACTTATTACTCTGAGACCTGGAACACCAGTATACACAACAAGAAACTGTGCACAGAAAGTGTATGCACATAATAATAAACAATATGCACCAAGTTCACAGTTTCTATATGCAGTAGAACTAGATAAAGGTTTAATAAGGCCCAGAAAACAGTAATAGCATTAGGCACATGTAGGTTTCTGTGGCAGGGCCCCTCAACACTGGATGATCCCTACCAAATTACATCTATAAACAAAGCATAAACGTAAATTAATCTATAGCTAGGTACATAACATATAGACAGACAGACAGAAAATGATAACAGATAGGTATAACCATACAAATTAATCAATACATAGATGACTGATTCTGATGTAAGGAATTATTCATGTACCTTAAGAACAGGCGATAGAAACACAGAAGCTCCAGTCAGTATGAAAACAAAGAGTCCAGTTACTCTTTGTTCCCTGCAAAAAACAACAGCAAAATATTCTTACACTCATATGATAATCTCACAGGAGGCATTTTAAAGCCGGTAGTGAAGCTGGCGTCAAAACTTCAACAAAACACTTACCATTGATTTCAATGTCAACCACATCAAGCCTCTTCATGACTTTTGTGGAAGAGGTAACTGCAACAAAATGCAATTTTTGTGGTTACAGTTAGCACGAAAAGTCTTGAGTTAGCTTGACACAGTCAGCCTTCAAATCAATAGGATACATTTTGTAGGCGCTTTGTCTGTGTTTTGTGTCAGTGGCTTAGTACCCCAGTTAATGATGCCTCAGGAACCTCCCATTAGCTTCTAAAATATCTAACCAATATTACTCTTCAGTGATAAAAATTCTAAGCCACAACAAAACAATGACTCTACAAAATTCCTTATTATTCCTCATATGTCATAATGGCTTTAAATACTTTCAAAACTCACTATTCATTGAGGAATTTAAAGGACCCCCTACTCACCAAAGCATATTGGGACTGGGTAGAGGGAGGTGCCCGATGATTTTCAACTCCACCTCCAAGTTAAAAAAGATAACATTCAAAAGGAGGTTATTTGCAGCAGTGCTAGTTTTTAACATGATATTATGCATATTTGATCTCCAAATCAGATCAGGAGCTTATTTAAAGTCAAACAGAAATGTTATTTTATGAAAGTAGGGTACGGAGAAGCATTAGTAGAAACCAAAGTGAGTAAACCTATTAAGGTGATTCATTTACTCTTAACCTTGTTCCAACTTCTCATATCCATACCAGACATTCTCAATACATTAACAGATTTTCAACAGATTTCAGGATTCAAAATAAATCCAACTAAATTCCAAGCCATTGCAGACTTGGTCACATCTTATAAAAAAAAAAATCTTCTTGAAACTACGGTAACTTCAACTTTACCTTGAAACCCGCATCCATTACTTATTTAGGAATTCAACTTACCACAGCCTATGAAACACAACAGAACGCTAACTATACAAAAATTCTTAAACGCCTACAAACAGATTTAAGTACTTGGTCAAAATACAACTTGTCATGGTTTGGGAGGATAGCAGCAATTAAGATGACACTACTACTGAGAATACCTATTTAGAAAACTACCAATAGACTTCCCAAGAAACAAGCACAACAACTAAAAAAAGCAATTTGACATTTTGTATGGAATGGGAAACAGCCACGGATACCTTTTCTGTAATGGAAAAACTCAAAACTCCTAGAGGACTAGATTTCCCTAACATATACAAATATTATTTAGCATCAGTTAAGCAAACAATTGTGAGAATACACCAAGAACCACAAACTCCTGGCTAGATACAGACAATTCTCCAATAACACCTCTGGGTATCACCCAGCTACTATGGGTACAACTGCAGGCCAGATGTTAAATGTCCATACTGTTTCCTACCATACTATTCACAATAAAATGTGGGACAAATGAGCAACTAGACTTAAACTACATAACACAAAACCAGCCCATCACATACTCTTTGCAAAGAAAGCCTTTCCTCCTCGATATAACATTGTAATCTTTCAAAAATGGACCCAACAGAGAATTATATTCCAAGACCAAATATATATCGAACAGAAATATCTCACCTTCTAGGAACTTCAAACTAAAAATTTACTAGACAAAACACAATTTTATCAATATCTATAAATATGTCACTACATTCAGAGAAGAATTCAAAAAACCTCCAATCAACCTAAAACATATTTTGAAAAACTATGTATCCGTACCATGATAACAAACCATTTAATAACACTTTTCTTTCTGAAAATAATAGAATATACTGTACATCAAGATTTCCAAACCCGTACATGACCAAATGACCTTCAAATTACAATAACAGATGAATTCTGGAGGGTGATTTGGGACATGGAAAATAAATCATCTATATGAGTAGTCTCTAAGGAAACAGCTTATAAAATAATATACAGGTAGTACTACACACCCTCGATTATAGCGAAGATGTTTAAAAATAACTCACTTGCACTTGTTTCAGAGGGAGATTAAGGCACATTTATACATATATAGTGGTCCTGCAGAGTAGCCTGACAATCAGGGACGGTTCTACCGATGGGCGATGTGGGCGACTGCCCATGGCGCAATCTATTTGAGGGGCGCTGTCGCCTACATCGCCCATCGCTAAACTCACCTCCAACAGCGTTCCAGCAACGCACCTACTCTAATGAGGTAAGTTGAATGTGACGACGCTCCTTGGCTGCTTCGGGTCTGGTCTGCTGTATTTGGCAGCTGCCAGCAAGACCCGAACATCTAAGGAGCGCTGTCACATTCAACTTACCATATTAGAGGAGGTGTGTCGCTGGAACGCTGTTGGAGGTGAGTGGAAAATGGGGGACGCGGGACAAGGGGGGCGGCACGGGGCAAGGGTGGGTAGCGCGGGGCAAGGAGGGGGGGCGGGGGAGGTCAAGGGGCAGTTCGTCCAGGTTGCCAATAGGGCCAGAGCTGCCCCTGCTGACAATACTGGAAATTAATAGCTGATACACTATCGAAAATATTCATAATACCAATGCATGTTAATCCACAATCTTTTCACTTAGGTTTATCAATCGGAAAACTAAGATCCAAATCAGAAAACAGGCTAGCTACATTTACCAGATATCCAAACTCTAATCAGAAGAGTAGAGTGGAGTAAATCAATGATAGGATTTTTTAGATAAAACCCCAACAAAAATGAACTGCTTTGGCTGCAATGGCACAAATGTTTTAGAGCAATGTAAAAATAACTAAAATAGAGATCACTGTTAAATTCTCTAAAGGGCGAAATGTATTAAATTCGGAAAGACCGCTGTCGGTCATTCTGAGTTTATCAAGCGAGATCTCGAAAACTCAAAAAATCTAGCAAGAACAATGCGAGATCTCACTCGATAAACTCCAAGTTGTATGTTACTAAACCGTAAACTTCTGTACAAACACTACTGAACATCTAAAAACTGTCTTGTAAACTTTGATTATACTTAATTTACTGTAATGTATTTATATGTTTCAGTATATGCAAAATAATGTGTTTAATTCAAAATGTCTAGGTCATTATGTGTGAATCCCACCATGTAGCCTTCAGTTTTTTTAATCACGGTAGCCTGAAACACAAACCACATATAAACACATAAATGCTTGCTGGCTATGCATTAAACAAAGGTGACTTGGGATTTATTTTTAGATTTCATTTTTGCTAAGGAGACCATTCTGTAATGATTTTTATGGCATGATTAACATGGAAAGTTACAATTTGCCATTAAAATTTATTGTGAACCTATCCTACTAAAATAAATGGCATTATTCTGTTTGATAAAGCATTGCTGTTGTCAAATATGAGGCAATACCACAGACACATTTTTATGCATAGGATTAAGACAAATTGTGCGGCCTTGTGGCATTTCTGCAGTTTGGAATCGGCCTTCTCTAAAGCATAGAGGTGTGAAATGTACCGAAGTCTAAGGGGGGAATTCACCATTGAGCGAAGTGAGCTCCAAATCCTTCGGCTCACTTCACACATGGTGTTATGCGCTCGCTGATGTCCTGCACGCAGACATCAGTGAGCGCTTTAAAGGGATTCCAGTCTCGGCGAGGCGACTCTTTTGGTCTCGCTGAGACTGGAATTCCTTTAAAGCGTTCGCTGATGTCCGCGTGCAGCTCACTTCGCTCAATGGTGAATTCCCCCCTAAATTGGGTTCAGTGGATCCACTAGGTCAATGGAGGATGACAACATGCTTCACCTGGGGCATGGAGGATAATGAGCACCCCAGTTTTCACCAGAGGTCCCCGTGCGGGAACTTGGATTTCCCACAGGTGCTTGGAGGCAGGGCTGGGCCTAGGGCTAGGCATGATAGGCAGCTGCCTAGGGCACAGCAGGAGGGGGGTGCTATCTTCATGATTGCCCCCTCCTTAGCGCTGTACCTACCTGCCTCCTCCTTGGGCCGGCTATCTCTGCTGTAGCGCTTAACGCTAGAGTGTCCCTCCTCCCGGCAAAGATTCAACTTCCTGTGAGCAGCAGGAAGTTGAATGGAGAGAGCGGTGCTGTAGCACTAAGCACTACAGCTGAGACAGTTGGCCCAAGGAGGAGGCAGGTAGGGACAGCACTAAGGAGGGGGGGAGGTAAGTATTATGATAGTGCCCCCTCCTTCACAGGGTAGGAAATAGGAAGAAGGGGGCAGCAGAGTGTGGGAGGGGGTTATGGGGGAAAGCAAAGTGTAG
>WMED01005864.1:0-19056 GCA_019650415.1 Pipa parva | reverse complement strand
AGATCAAAAGTTTAATCTGAGTAAATGTAACATTTTAAAGGAAAAATATGTTAATTCAAACTTTCACGGTGTCAACAAATCCCAAAAAAGTTAGGACAAGTAGCAATAAGTGGCTGGAAAAAGGAAATTGAGCATATAACGAACAGCTGGAAGACCAATTAACACTAATTAGGTCAATTGACAACATGATTAGGTATAAAAAGAGCTTCTCAGAGTGTCAGTGTCTCTCTGAAGTCAAGATGGTAAGAGGATCACCAATTCCACCATTGTTGCGCAGAAAGATAGTGCAGCAATACCAGAATGGTGTTACCCAGCGTAAAATAGCAAAGACTTTTAAGTTATCATCATCAACTGTGCATAACATCATCAAAAGATTCAGAGAATCTGGTATAATTGCTGTGCTTAAGGGTTAAGGCCGTAAAACTCTACTGGATGCTCGTGCTCTCCGGGCCCTTAAACGTCACTGCACCCCAAACAGGAATGCCACTGTCAGGAATAATTCCAGAAAGCATTGTCAGTGAACACAATCCACCGTGCCATCCGCTGTTGCCAGCTGAAACTCTACAGTGCAAAGAGGAAGCCATTTCTAAGCAAGCTCCACAAGCTCAGACGTGCTCTGGGCCAGGGGTCTTTTAAAATGGAGTGTGACAAAATGGAAGACTGTTCTGTGGTCAGATGAGTCACGATTTGAAGTTCTTTATGGAACAATGGGACACCATGTCATCCGGACCAGAGAGGACAAGGATAACCCAAGTTGTTATCAACGTTCCATTCAGAAGCCTGCATCACTGATGGTATGGGGTTACATGAGTGCTTGTGGCATGGGCAGCTTGCATGTCTGGAAAGGCACCATTAATGCAGAGAACTATGTTCAGGTTCTAGAACAACATATGACCCTGTGTTTTTCAACAAGATAATGCCAGACCACATTCTGCAGCAATCACAGCATCATGGCTACGTAGGAAAAGGATCCGGGTACTGAAATGGCCAGCCTGCAGTCCAGATCTTTCACCTATTGCAGCGGTCATCATGTATGCGCGTCAGTCACGTGGTGATGTTTTGGTCTGATATCATCCCGCAGGAACCCTTATAAAAAGGGTCCTGGGGGCGCTTCCGGGCTCAGCAGCAGTTCTCAACCCCTGTGGTATGGGGTCGCGACCCACAGGTTGAGAACCGCTGACCTATAGAGAACATTTGGCGCATCTTAAAGGGGAAGGTGCGATAAAGAAGGCCCAAGATGATTGAACAGTTAGAGGCCTGTATTAGACATGAATGCTAGGATTTGTTAATGCCATGAAATTGTGTAATGATCCATTCTCTCAGTTTAAACTTTTGATCTGTGATTTGTGTTCTATTCTGAATAAAATATTAGATGTTGGCACCTCCACATCATTGCATTCAGTTTTTATTCACAATTTGTTTAGTGTCCCAACTTTTTTTTGGAATCCGGTTTGTAAATAAAAATATACAAATTGTGATAAAAAAAAAGTCTTGTTTGGAAGTTGTCCCTAAACACAAGCAGAATGATTAGAGTAATACAGTATAATACTTTTAATCTAAACTCGGCATGAATGTTCAGTGTAGGCTGATCCTCTGATGATGATGTTTCATTTTGTTTCACCAAATTTACAGTGCCTGACCCCTGATAGGAGTGCAGTAACAAGGTCTTGCTCTAGTACATCAACCCATAGCAACAAGATACAAGTCTGTATTGTTTACTGTAGCAGTTGTTGTGGGTTACTAGACTGAGGCAAACTTTGCTAGTGTTATACTTCATACCACCTCTGTGCCTCAGGGCCAGACCAAGGTTTTTTGGCACCCTAGGCGTAGTAATGAAAGTGCGCCCCCCACTCCAGCCCTTGATGACTGACACCCCCCATACCCACCTGCATAATCCCACTCTCAGCCTGCTGCACCACTTAGGCTAGTAGCACTTCTGTGCAGAGGCAGCCCAAAGGTTTGATTCTTATTCTCTCTGTGCTGCTCTGTCTGGGAGATCAGGGGATTACAATCAAATCATCAGATAGAAATACTAGCAGAATGTAGGCATCTTACTCCTCAGCGCTCCGAGTAGGATGTCATCCTCAAATGCTCCCTCTCCCCCAAATACTCCCTCATTAGGATGCACCCCCAAAGAAAAAATTCTTAAAGTTTTTCTCTGTCCCACTCTTTGTTGTCCCCATTCCTGCTCCTTTCCTTCCCCCTCTGTCCCCTCCCTGCTGATGTCCTTTCCCTGCTGCTCCCCTCCCTGCTGATGTCCTTTCCCTGCTGCTCCCCTCCCTGCTGATGGCCTTCCCCTGCTGCTTCCCTCCCTGCAGATTTCCTTTCCCTGCTGCCCCTTCCATGCTGATTTCCTTCCCCTGTTTTCCTCCTCCCTGCTGATTTCCTTCCCCTGCTGTCTCCTCAGCCCCTATCCGAATGTGCTGCCTCCTCCTTCCTACTCTCTACTCCCTACAGTGTTCCTCTCCCCAGCAGTGCTTCAACTTCCAGTCTATCACAGGAAGTTAAAATCATTGCTGGGGGGGAGGGAGAGAGGAACGCTGTAGCACTAAGTGCTACAGCAGACAGAGCCAGGCCATGGAAGAGGTAGGTAAAGACACGAAAAAGGAAGGGGGTGAGCACCAAGATAGAGCCCCCCTCCAGCAGCGCCCTACCCTGCCAGCCCCTCAGCCCAGCCCTGCTGTGCTTTTTAATGTTTTTTAAGAATGCATTATGGGTGTTGCAGCTTCTGTTGTGCAAATAATTTTTAAGTAAACCAGGACTGCCTATATACATATCTATTCATTTAATTTTTTCCAGTAAATTATTCCTAGTTTGTGCATCTCCTTCCTCAGAGCAGCCATTGCAATGGAGCGGGCTGGCTTTCTACAGAAACTGTTTACTCTGTATTGCTCACCACTCCTGTGAAATCAGATTTTATAAAACTCCCTTTGCAGTGATGGAGGGGTGCATTATTTATATAGTGCACCTTCAAAGCCACCAATACGGGGTACAGGGGTAACTGTCATGGAAGGCCCAGTTAAATTTCAGGCTTGGGAGGCGCAGCCAAGGTAGGATAAGCCTTCCCAGGAAACCAGGTAAAAATAATATTGCTTTATCTGGCAATTCAAAGCAACAAAGATTCAGTTCTCCCCTGTGCTCAGTTTTTGTGAGCTGGCTTCCCTGAAAAAATAGGATATTTGCATTTTGAAGGTTTGAAGTAACCTCAAAGAAGTATTGCATCACATTCAACTCTAAATGGATTTGAACCATTTCTCAGTTTATCACCAACTGTACAGTGCACCTGCTGCTGATTGGACAGACATAAATGCAGGGGCGATCCTGGCCTTATTGGCGCCCTGGGCCAACCCCGCTTCGCGACACCCCATGCCCTGCGCCGCCCCCCCCTTTCCCAGCGCCCTCCACTCACCTCCAACAGCGTTCCAGCGACGCACCTCTTCTGATGAGGTAAGCTGAATGCGACGACCCTCCTTAGATGTTTGGGTCTTGCCGGCAGCTGCCGAATACAGCCGACAAGACCCGAAGCAGTAAGGAGAGCCGTCACAATCAACTTACCTCATCAGAGGAGGTGCGTTGCTGGAACGCTGTTGGAGGTGAGTGGAGGTCGCGGGGCAAGGGGGGTGCGCGGGGCTGGGGGGCGCGCAGGGAGGGAGGAGGTCAAGTTTAGAGATGGGCGATGTGGGCAACAGTGCCCCTCAAATAGATTGCGCCCTGGGCCGTCGCCCACATCGACCATAGTTAGAACCGGCCCTGCATAAATGCAATGTCCAATCAGAAGTGAGCAGTTGGACCCTGAAAGGGATAAAGCATCTGGCTCATGGGTATAAAATGGAATCCTTTCTAAGGGCGAAATTTATTAAATGCGGAAAATTTTCCGCACGTGCGTTATTTTTACCGCACAATCGTAATTCCGATCGTGTGATCGGAATTGCGATCGATTTACCATCGCGCGATCGGAAATGCAATCGATTTACCATCGCGCGATGGTAAAATGCGATCGATTTACCATCGCACAATCGGAATTTTGCATCGGGCGAACGCTTCGCCCTTAATAAATTTCGCCCTAAGAGTGATTACAGTTGGGACTTATAACTGTATTATCAATATGAATAATTTTTCATTTTAATCAATTGCTTAGAGCTATCAAAGTTAACTTCGGTGTTTGTATACATATATTATAAACCTTGATCATAATGGGGGTTTAGGGCATTCAAAGAGTAAATATATTCATTTTGAGCAGTATGATGGATGCGTCGCAAATCAAGTCTGTCCATTGACGTATATATGGAGTCTATTTATCAAAGTGAAAATTTTGCCTCTATTACTGCGATTCTTACCCCTTTTGGCTATTTTTATCATGCAACTTTCCATCACTTTCTATTTTCGGAGTGTTTTTTTCCCACATTAATTATGATGTTTCAGTGATATGGAATGTGTAGTTTGGTGCACCAAAATGTCTCACAATAATTTAAACATGACTATGGGGCCTATTGATCAAAGTTTAAAATTTGACAGTCAAAGTGAATTTGCACCACTACGGGTCGCTCTGCTCATCAGACAGACATGAATCTGCTATTCTATAATCACTAAGCAGCAATTGCTGAAGGAGCAAATGATCAGACGCTATTTCATGCATAGTGTGGTGTAATCAGTTGAACAGTAGCAGACGTGTAGTGATACGAATTTGAAGTGAAATGATGTTATCTTTACATTACGGAAGAGAAGATAGGCACACCTGCTTTTTGCAGATTCTGATATATAAATAACCCTTTTATGGGTTATAAAAGGGCTATATACCAGAATCTGCAAAAAGCCGGTGCGCATATTCTTCTCTAAAATATTCAACATATATGGTATTGCCTAACATCCAAGAACCTTGCACCACTTTCAAGGAAGTGAAATAGTGTGCTCCACAATATATTCCTTTAAGAATATTATCTTTACAATCTCACTTTATCTGTATCAAGTAAATATTACATGCCTTTCTTTGTCACCATATTGCTAGTTTATGTTGTCACTTGATCGCTATCTTTTCCTTGTCTTGTAAGTAATGCAAAGAGCTTTGTAAGCTCTCGGCCATTGGAAGCTGTTGAATTGTAAGCTCATTTTCCAACAGCGCAGAGCTGGAGAAGAGGTTAATGGCAGGTGAATTTTGACCTGTACACAATTATTACCTGTGGTGTTTTTATTCCCATTCATTGTCAGAAGCTGTGAACTGCCTCTTGTATTCATTTAAAGGGGTTGTTCATGTTGAAATTCATCCTTAGGGCGAAATTTACTAAGGGCGAAACGATCGGCCGAAGTTAATTTCTGTTCACACATGCGGTATTTTTATCACATGTGCGGTATTCCGATCGTGCGATCGCAAATCGATCGGAATACCGCACGTGTGGTAAAAATTGCGATCGGGCGGACTAAATCCTCCCTAAGTAAATTTCGCCCTTAGTATGTTGTAGATAGTAGTTTTGTAAAAAAAAAAAAAAAAAAAAGTATTTGCTGCGGTTACTTGCACCTGTACCTGGATATTAGGTTAATTGACCCAAATAAAAAGAGACCCATTTAATTTTAAACTAGAGAGGTTCTGGAAATAACCTTGTATAACTCAAAAATCACAGAAAACATAAAAAAGAAAAACCAATAAAAAAATATTTTATTATCTATTTCAAAATAAATACATGGACCCCTTTGCATTGTGCAAAGTTTGGTTCTATTAACTGTAACTCAGAGGAGTCTGAATATAAGCCCCCAAAGGGGAATTCACACAGAGAGCAATATCTGTGCAATTTCTTAGCGCCCGCAAGCTTTTCAGATGGATAACAACTGCACAAAAATAGATTTCCGTGTCACTGCTAAATCCACCAACTCCGTGAGAATGTCAGCAAACGGGTTTACTAATAAAAACCATTCGAAAACCGTAGATAGCGTTTGCATAAACCAGAAAAGAAATGTCAACAAGTTGCAGAATGAATTGATTTAAGATTGCATCCTCGCCGGCATGATTAAAGGACATAATTCCCTTCTTTTGCGTTTTGATTGGGCCGTTATTTATTTTTACTTTTCTCCGGACAGCTGCTCGCAATGTGTCTGTGGTATTAACCACTCATGAATGAGACTATTGCTGATTGTTTATTTTGCTTTCTTCCCCTTTTTTTCAGCTGAGAGAGACCCTTTCTCCCACCACCCCCCCTCCCCACTCGTTGGTGAAAATGTTGAACTTTTTAACATCTTGACTAAACAAGTCGAAAAAGTCTTTCTACGTCCATAAACAAGAAATATTTTTTGTTGCGGTTTTGAAAATCTGCTTTTACCATTCTTCGCTGGTTAAGAAGTCATAGAGGTGGAAAAGGCAGATCCAGCCAATTGGTTTAAAGGTTAGGGTTTCATGGATTGCAAGAGAAAGAAAATTGCGAAATAGGATATTCTTTCTTTGACCTGGTTCAATGAATAAAATATGAAAAGCACCCATTTAAAAGTAGATGTCCAGTGATCGAGTACTTTATGATATTTAAAGTCTGTTCGGCATCTCTGGAGATCCATCTGTGGTTTTGATTCGGCATAGAGGAAGCAGAGTTTGTTGAGTTGGTAATGGTGATGACTAATGTGATGCCATAGTTTACAATAGTCTTTTCAAAGGAAGACAGTTGCAGTTATTCAAGTACAGCACTTGTAAAAAGTGTTATCTTTGAAGTTAAATTGATGATTGTTATTGCTTTCTGTCTGATTTTATCTTTACTGATAGCAGCCATGTTGTTAAACAAACTTCACCCAGTGCCATTGGTTTCTATTGTTGCTTTATATAATTCATATGCAGGAAGTGTGCTGTAAAGCCAAGTTTTTAAAGCTAAATATCTTACTTTATAGAAATAGTTTCCATTTTTTTGGAAGCACGCATTAAATATATATTAACTGCAAATGCATTTGAGGCATTTTACATTTTAGGTGCTACTGTTCTTTTAAGGAGGTGGCTCAGTGGACAGTACTGTGGCCTTTCAGCTCTGGGTACTGGGTTCGAATCTAAACGGGACTTCATCTGTATAAAGTTTGTATGTTCTTCATGTACTGTACTTGCATGTAGTTTCTTCAGGGTTCTTTGGTGTTCTCCCACAATCCAAAAACATAATGAATTAACGAAAGACTGTTTAAACTGATAAACCCTAATATGAATCTGTGTGATTGTGAAACTAAATTGAAAGCTCCATAGGGGCAGGGACTGAAGTGAATGGTTAATCTCTTTAAATTGGAAAATATATTTTTCAACTGCTCAAGGAATACGCTATCTTGTACTGCTGGGCTGCTTGATGGTAACGCTATTCCTGACTGCACATCACCATCCTGCAGTCCAGTACCAGCATATGGGGACCCCTGTAATACATTATCAGATCTAATACATTAATAATAAAACATCTCCCAATACTCTTTTGGATTTATTGACCAATAATGTTTGATCAAAGCACCTCCTATGTTATCTGTCAGAAAATGCCTCTCACAGGTTTGTTGTGTTTTTGAATTTTATCACCATCTAGTCATTTAAGCGCTGGTTTAAATTACAGTAAAATAGGGACCTAGAGTTTGATCATATGAAAACTGAACTCGCTTCTGCCTGATTTGTCTAAATCAAAAGCTACAAGGGAATCATAGTCTATACTAAATAGCGATCATATTGTACATTACATGGAACAATTATGGCCAGGTATTAAAACCTTTAAAGGTCTCATCCAACTCTTTGCCTTTTTTAGACAGTAACATCTAAAATGTTTCCACCAGTCACAACACTGTGCTGCTTCTGAATCTCACCAGAGTTTGAAACCTCATTTAGAAGGCTGGTTTTGAATAGACCATCTACATGCTTTTTGCAACACTTAACCATTGTTCTAATGACATTTACATTACCAATCACTGTAACAAGAGTTGTGGCATTCTGCATATTGGATTTATTTTTAACTTTGTCAATAAAATATAATAGTGGTTAAAAGTTTTACTTGCTGGTTCTGTATTAAATAGATAATAATTTCCTTCAGTCCCTGGGTAGACAAACTTTTTCAAATCCACTTTAGGCTTCTCCAAAAGGCAATAACGAGCTTGATTAAATGTCTTGTTGCTTGTCTAATACAGGTGCAATCATAATGCAGATTAGGAAGATATATACAGAACCCTTCAAGCTCATTATTGTTTGATAAAACAGCAGGGGGATCTGAAAACGTTTGCTCACCCAGAAAGAGATAATTGGGTTGCTGTCCTTTTCACTAGCAAGCAGGCAAGGAAAATACCGGAAAAGCGAAATGTATCCAGCATTTTGATCCTAAAAGAGCCATTAAAAGTTCCAATCCCTGAGCAAGAAGATTTCCTTTTAAAGTGCACCTGTCACCTCAAAACTCTAATACTAATTTAGGTTGTACTAATGAAATAAATGTTTTATAAATATATATGTATTTTTAAAAATGTATCTTTATACAGTGTTTCTCTCTGTCATCTTCACTGTCAGCCTGCCTTTTCTTTCCTGAGTTGGGTGGACAGAGCTAAATGATGATTGACATTATAGCTCCTCCAATCAGATCCCTGCTAGCTCGTGATTGGTATCTGATTGGAGGAGCTATAATGTCAATCATCACATGATTGTCAAAACATTTATTTCATTAGTACAACCTAAATTAGTATCCGTTTTGAGGTGACAGGTGCACTTTAAGATGTCCATACCTTACCTTTGCTTCTGAATTCATTTACTGTAACTGTTTGTGATTATGGATTTCATTTTTCATTAGAGAAGTATGGGAACCTTAGAACTCTTAGACCTGAAAGTAAGAAATTCCTGAATTATAATAAAGGGGAAGTATATAAATACAGCAATGAAAATGTGACGATTTTGGCATTAAAGATACTTCCATCAGTTGTGAAGCACACCAGTTATCCCCTCATCTAACTCCCCCCCCCCCCCCCCCCCCCCCCCCCCCCCCCCCCAACTGGACCAGAAAGGAATTTGACTCTATTGATTGCTCTTTAGACCAAGACTTACACTTAAACAGGTTCATTGCCCTGTAAACTTTAGCAATTACAGACAACCTGGAACTCTCCAAATCAGGAGAAAATTGGAGTGAGAGTGGTACTGAACAGTGTACCTTTTACTAGTTTTCTAAGATGATCACTGTACAAAATTCTTCCCAGTTCCTACTGAGCGGGGGGAATTTGATGGGGTCTACAGGTCCACTTTAAAAGATTTAGTTTGTGCTCCATGATCAGTAATAACCACAGGTTCAGTAGATAGTGGCAAATTCTTTACTGTACTTTATATTCCCCTGTGCTGGAAACCATGCTGCAGCAATCAGGGTCCTGGGATTGAAAAAAAGAGTAAGTATAACTGGTGCTGAGAGATGAATTGAGTGTGGTTGTCTGCAAAGCTATGTAGGTTTCTGACAATCGTTTACCCTTCTTCAGGGCATGGATTGAATGAAAACAATAGTGAGGAGCAGCAGGAGAGGTATTTTCATTACTCTGGGCTGTGTGAACACTGACGAGCAGCCTGCATTTTCCCACGGCCCTGGACACTCTACTCTTATAATGGTACAGTATTTTATACTATGCATTCACAGTCTTCCCATTCTGCATTTATTAAAGGGAACATAGTATACCTCTGTACATATGGATTCAGTTATAAAGCATTGGACTGCTACATTTGGTTGCATTTCTGCTGTTATTGAAGGCGGTCATTTTCTATACCAACTTTCACTTTTCAGATTTGTTTTCCTGATTTTCGCTTGAAATGAATTGTGTTCCAACACAGGAACAGTTGTTGGTTGGATTGTAAATAGGTTGTTAATAGTCATTCATTACCCTTTAGAATCCATAAAATATCTCCAAGGGGGTAATTCATTAACGTATGAGTTGTCCCTTGGTACTTTGCATATTCGGCAAAGATTGTTATTTTCTGAGAAAGCAAATTTTCTCCCCATTAAATTATTCTGGACAAATATTTACACACAATTTTGCATTTGTTCCAAATTTGTGGCCAAATTTCATGTTCATTATTAGTTGATCTGACAGTATGCCGGCAAGAATACACAGATTAGACTTGGCCAACCATAAAGTAGAGAATCAGGTGGCTTTAGGCAAGGTTTATGGCACTCCCTCACTAATTCCAAGTATTATTCTGAAGACATTTTTCTAAAAATGGCTTTGAAAATGGGGTGAACAGATATCCAGTATGAGCTAAGAATTATCTGCCATTGAAAGGAATGTACAAAGCAATTGTTTCTGTGCAAATATGCAATATCATTGGTAATTGACAAGATGGTAGCAAAGTGCTCCACTGAGGGGCAAATTGCAGCTGTAATTACCCCCAGCATATAATATATTAGTCCCAGCAGCACCAAATAAAGTATTTGTCTTCTTATTGCAGTAGTGATCACTTTCAGTTGGGAAGGTTTGGCAGCTAATCAATTTGACTGGAAATTTCAAGATGGAAAGATGGACTCCTTAACCATTACAATATTTTAAATTCATGGCTGCAATTATTTAAAAAAGGGACCTCCATCAGAAGACTCTCCATCAGTTTTAATAGCTTAATGTATTTAGGCCATTCGGAACCATTATTGTCATACAATACATTTTGTTGATTGCAAGTAAATTAGAATGCACTTAATATGGCTAATATATATTATATATAAACCCCTGTAATAGAATCTACGGGAAAACATTTTTTTTTTTTAAAAAGCACCTCTTCACATAATGGGGACAAAGTGCAAAAACTACCCACAGGGATCTGCATTGTGTATACAATGTAAGGACTGTTGTAAATGTGGGAGATGCATTAACATCAAGTTGGTTTATTTAAACTTCTGTAATGGGATTAACATGCATGTTTTTAAGGATTGACTAATTTAACCTTATGGGAAATAGCCAGTGACTGTCAGGCAGCAGAGTATGTTGTGTAAGGCTGGGTTCACATTAGCGTATGATGCACAGCGCATCATACGCTAGTGTGGAAAAAAAATACGGCTCAATGAAAGCCTATGTACTTAACTAGTTCCAGACACACTAGTGTATGATATGCCGTGCACAAAATGCGGCCAGATAGGAAGAGCCGTGAACGCAGAGGGAGCGTTTACACTATCGCTGATAAGTTCAATAGTAAAATATACCGGAGCGCTAGTGTGAACCTAGCCTTAATGTACTGTTTGAAATGTGTAAACTGTAGATGACAAATTGTAAACTATATCACTTATATTTTAGCGGCCTATACACAACTTCTTTGGCTGTAGTTCTTTAGGAGTGTGAGGGGCACACTAGGCTAGAAAAGAAAGAAAGCCAAATATGTGTCATGTGAATGTAATTTCAGTTAGTTTAATGTATTACACATATTCTTTTGTTCCTGGTGCCAGTTGTATTTGCTTCTGTGGATTTTCTGTGATCATACTAATGCTTGGATTGGCTACAGTTCCATCTAACCATGTGATCATGATCATTATAATGCTCAGATTGCTACAGTTCCGTCTAGCCATGTGATCATTCTAACGCTCGGATTGGCTACAGTTCCATCTAGCCCTAAGATGATGATCATTCTAATGCTCATATTGACTTCTGCTTGGATTATCGATGTTATTCTAATTCTGATTGGTTGAAGTTTGATAAAGCATTGTGGATCTGTCAGTAATTTACAGTTATTGTCCTTTAAAATTATCCTTTTTGGAAATATCCTTCAAGAAAGAATAAAACTAAATCAAATGATACCTCATGATACCACTACTGAGGCTTTGTTAACCCATGGAGGCCTCTCTTTCTCCCATGCTCCGCGTTCTGTGGGTCGTAGGGGTGGAGTCGGACTCTTCCTTGTCGCCAGCTGTCACTTTATTAGCGGTATCATGAGGTATCATTTGATTTAGTTTTATTCTTTCTTGAAGGATATTTCCAAAAAGGATTTGACAGATCCACAATGCTTTATCAAACTTCATCTTTGTTTTCTCTTCTTTTGAGGTTCATGCATCCCCTACCCTTACGTGTTGCTGTTATATACAGACCACTCTATGCTTCCTCACCTGCCGCTTTTCTATCAGACTTTGAATACTGGCTATCCTTTTTCCTTTCTAATGATAGCCCCACGCTCATTATGGGGGACTTTAAGTGTCACATTAATGACCCCTCTCTATCTTGGCCTTCTCATTTTCTCCACTTAACTTCCTATTGTGTTCCTTTTTTGACCTTCACCTCTGGACTAACTGTAGCACCCATAAGGATGGTCACTTTCTAGATCTGTTTTTTGCAAAAAAATGCTTCACTCTCTGCTCTTAACATCAGTCACTTCCCTCTGTCAGTTCATCACCTTCTTAACTTTTCTATAACATACTTTCCTGCTTCATCTCCTTCACCCCCTAAAATGCTTATTCACAATATGTGTGCCACTGATAGACAAGCCATTGCTACTTCTCTGTCCTCTGGCCTATCTGAGTCCATGCCCTACTCTTATCCTGATGCTCTGGCTACTTCCTATAACACCATGTTATCTAATATCATTGACTCATTTGCCCCCCTGCAGCCTAAACTGATTAGTTTTAATAATCTTTGCCCTGGATGAATGCAGTTTTATTAGATCCTGCACGCGTTGTGCAGAATGTATGTAGAGGAAATCCTGTTCCCAGGCAGACTTTCTGCATTATAAGTTTTTGCTTTTGTGCCTTAATTCCTCTCTTTCCCTAGTCAAACAATCCAATTACAGGATTAATTAACCATTAACCAAAATAAATCAAATCCCCCGTAGTCTGTTCTCCATTTTCAGCACCCTTTTACGTCCCTTGCCCTCAGGCGTGCAACACCCCCATAAGATTTTGCCAACTTCTTTAGAAAAAAATTGATAATATTTACAACCAGATTACTGTTCCTCCTTATGCCACTGACATTATTCTACCTGTGTCCCCTTCTGAGTTTCTGAATTCCTTTTCTCAACTTCTCTCTTCCTCTAATCTCTCTACGTGCTTGCTTGACCCCATGCCTTCTTCTTTAATTAAGTGCTGTGATTCTGTCCTTGTGCCTTCCGTAACACACCCGTTCAACTCTTCCCTGTCCTCTGGAACTTTTCCTTCTTCGTTTAACCAGGCCTGTATTAAACCCATCCTTAAAAAAGCTACACTGGACTCTGCATCCCTAACTACTGTCCTGTCTCTCTCTATATTTCCTGAACGTTTGTCTGCACCCACCTTACTAACTATGTGCATGCACACCATCTCCTGGACCCCCTGCAGTCTGGTTTCAGGCGAAGGCACTCTATGGAGACTACTCTGTGTAAACTTGCCAAGGATCACTTTTCTGTTCTAATTTTCCAAGACCTATCCACTGCTTTTGACACTGTCGATCGCTCCCTTCTTACTCAAATTATCCATGCACTTGGTGTCCATAATCAAGCTGCGCCTTGGCTGGCTTCCCATCTTTCTGATCATTCCTTTTTTGTCTCCCATGCTAGTGACTCCTCTTCTCCTGTCCTGCTTAAGGTGGGGGTGTGTTAGGAATGATACTCACCCACTCACCTCCGATATGGTCCGGTGTCGGTGTTTGTCACAGTCGCCATTGTGTGCTTCTACTGGTTTCGGGCAGCATGTCCCTGCCTCTCTTTTAACACTTGATCTGCGTGGCGACACACGCAGTTGCGGTCGTGTTTGTGGAATTGCGTCGTGGACGCGCTCCCACCAGAACACTTATTTAAACTCGCCGGACCGTAACGGAGGTGAGCAGGTGAGTATCATTCTACAAGTAAGCTCTACAGGGCAGGGACCTCCAACTCCTTTTGTCAACCTCAATATAGGACTGAAAGTGATGTGTCCTGTATAGTTTAATGCACTTTTCCCATGTCTGTATTTTATTTTTATTACTGAATTGTACAGCGCTGGGTATGTTTGTGGTGCTTTATAAATAAAATGATACATACATACATACAAATGTTTTAATGTTCTAATCATTAATACTGTATGAAAGTACTTATGTATAAAGCCTATGCTACACTGTTTTCAATGTAAACTATGTATATACAAAACATATTAGCATTTTGTAAAAAAATGAAGAGAGTTTTTAGAGTTTAGGAGAGCTAATGAAAATGTTTGTAGGGAGTTAAATTTAAAAAAAAAATTCAGTATTTTGGTTTTCTTTTAGGTAGCATGGAGACAGCATCTTCAGACTTTTGAATTTAATGAGGCTTCTGCAATGTATGGAGCTGTAGGATCAATAATTATTTCAGTACAGCACTTGACCTTTTGGTCTACAACGTATTAGAACAGGGACCTTCCAATCTTTGATGAGCCAGTTAGACTGCAGTGTCAGACCTAGGTCATAGTCAATGAAAAGGCAGACTAATGTGCCAGAGCAAAACCCCTAGTGTTTGAAGATTAAAATCATAATTCTTTTCTAGACATGACCATGAACAAATGTTTCAGGGGTGTAGTATGTTAATGCTGAGCAGAAAATAGGCTAAATGGTCAGACACAAATTCAGCTGCAGTCATTTTATACATTCCCCTATTAAAGTGACAATGCAGCCTAGGGACTTAGAGATTTAAGAAGTTCCTCTTTCATTAAACAAGGCTACATAGTAGGGGGTTATGACTCTGGTAATTGAAACATGCTGTTCTCTTCAAAACCAGAACTCTATAAAGAGTCTTTTTACCTAATAATGTCCTTTGTGTTTGGCCGCTATTACTCCTTCGAGAAATTACTGTAGACCCGGAGCATGTCTTTGTATACTGAGGGAGAATGAAAGACCAGAACAGCACATTAAATTTACAGAGACACAGTAATGAAAATGTTAGAATTGTGCTTTGTAGACGTCTCCTCAGTGTGGTTACAAACAGGACAACTTGCATTCCCAATAATGGGTTGCCATGTTTATAGGGCTTTTAAAAAAAACATTTGAAAATTGTTTTGCGACATCCATAGTTTCAATACTTTTTAGTCTTCAGTTAATTAATTTTAATACTAGATATAAGTAAGGTAACTTTAACTTTGGTTAGGGTTAGGGTTTTTCGTTCACATGTAGAGGAGCAGTTTATGTTGTACAAACATGTTGTTTGTGTAACTTTATAGAAATATGGGCTGTTTATTCTATAATGAGGCTAAATGAATAAAATTATCTATAGGCTTCAATTAATTATTTGCTTTCAGCGGCCAGTTTAATTTCATAATAGAATGCTAATTTTAGACTTTTTGAAGGAATAACTTTAGTATATATTTTTAATATACATAATAATGTAAGTCTTACACATAATTATTGCTCCTTTTAGAATGGTCCCAACTCCCTAAAGTTGGTACACACCATCCTTTCTGTCAGGTTGCTATGTGTGGTCCTATCCCAATTTTATTTTATAAAATAAAAATAATATTTCATTTCCATCTATATCCCTTCTATAGAAGTTCATGCGCAGTAACAAACTGCTTGGAAGAAAAAAGCAGAGAACAGTTCCACTTCCCCCTGCTGCATGGGAAGCATTAGGGATAATTTTTTTAATTGTTACCTGTTATAAGTGGAATTAGAGTGAAGTTTGTGAGCTTCACAGGACTCACCAAGGAGGTTAGATGGCTGTAGCCTAGTCTGTCCTAGTTCCAGTAAGGTAAACCAGCAGGTAGGCTAGGGATAATTACCCATTGATTCCCCCATGTGATGTCTGAATTAGCAATCTACCTTTGGGATCTTGCATTCAGAGTCTCTTGAACAACTACTAGTAGATAGTCACTTTTAATAGAAATCAACTCCCTAAAGAAAGACCCATGTCAGGGGTTCTTTGGACTGAAGGTTGTCTGTACAATTACCCATGTTCTACTAACCTTAAAGTGGACCTGTTTGGTTTTTGGAGACCAAGTTTTACTTCTTTGTTATTTTCTTTTTCTCTTTCCTTTGGTGTTTTTTTTTCAATTTGTTTCTTTTTGATGAGCTATCTTATCCCCTAATTTTGTCTAGTATTAAAAGTATGTGTGTCAAGTGCCACTCCTTGTCCACCTCCGTGGAAGGCTACCAGCCCATGAGCTTCTAAAGCATGAGGGATGGTTTGGGAGTCATTCTGGCCTCCTGATTGCACTCGATGCATCACGTTATGGTCTGGAGACACCCATGTTTAAAAGTTGTAATTTTTAATTAATTAGATCAACTGGTAAATTACTTTAGTAATTACCAAGTTCACAAAGCCAGTTTCAAAGGACAAAGTCTATTATTTGTTTTCAAAGCAAAAACAAAAAGTAGGGTCACTGTTGGTGTTCACTGATGATCTTAAGTAGCCCCAGTAATAACTAAGATCTACTGTAATATTCTAGGTACCATTGGCAAACCCCAAGTCTGGTCATAACAAACATACAAAAAATTGTTGTGAACTTGATATGATGTGCATCTCTGTCAGATGGGACGTGGAGAACATATATAGGGGTTATTTATAAAAGCAAAAAATGTATTGACCACTTATTGCTGGAGAAATTGCTTTTTTATTATGATAGTATTATCTAGTTAAAAAGCTTTAATTGCTATGTCACATTATGTTTCATTTTTTTTACATCAAGAAATTGATTTTGATCCCATATAAATCAGAGGAAATCTTTCCATTAACATTCTACATTTTAAATGCCACTTGTATGTTGAAACAAAATTTGACCTGATGGCAAGAATTACAATTTTTCTGCAGATCACATTACCATTGCTCCGTTTTAATTCATATCTCGGTCTGCATTTTGATGACAGGTTAATATGGACAGTATATTAGAGTTTAGGAAAGAATATTTCAATGACACAGCTTTGAGAAATGCTTCTCTTTCCTTTTCCAGAGCAATAAATCTAAATTTCACTGATGTGGACATTTTTCTTATCTGCTGTTTCCTTTGGAACTAAAGTTGAGTAGAAGCATTGAACTTGCTTATGAACTTTTTCAAAACGGGTTTCGGATAAAAAAAAAAAATGTTGATGCTATCATGTGAACGAGTGTGTTGTAATATTCCCAGAAAATTTTCAGATCTTGACAGAAATAAATAAATATTTTTAGCAGGTTGGGGTTGATATTTTAAATGCAGTAGCTTATTTCTTGCTTTGTCTTGGTTAGGCTGGAGAGGCTTTTGGCCATCAAAAGTGGTACTGAGGCAGAGACCTGCAATATGTGACAACCTAGTGGTTAAAATCCAACTCCCAGAGTTCCACATATATCTTTTATGTTTTGTGATGTTTATTTTAAAGATATAAGACGATTTATATAAGCTTAATTTACTGGTTTTTAATTGTGCGGTAACCACTGCTAACCACTGCGCCAGCACACTGATACATTTTATTTAGCATTATTTAAATTAAGAGAATTAGAAAATGCAGTAGAAATTTTTTTTAAATGGTGATAACGCGATGAAAAAAAAGGCAATAAGGACAGAATTTCGCTGAAAGACTTTTGTAAATAACCCCTTAGTAGTTTATGTTTTCAGTCTAATTCTCACTCAGTGGTCATTCTCCCAGGATCCTAGTATTATGTCAACTAATAGTACTTAAACCATTCTGATAAACATGTTATACCAAGTCGTATCATTTTTTTTCTTAAACCCTTACCCTTAGTCTGGACAGATTGTTAAACTTTTTTTATTAAAAAATATCCTTTTTTATTATTATTCTTCCTACAGATGTGGATGAATGTTCTGATAACAACGGGGGTTGTCAGCAGATTTGCCTTAACACAATGGGGAGCTATGAATGCCTGTGCAAAGATGGATTCTTCCTCAGCGATAACCAGCATACTTGTATTCATCGATCGAATGGTATGTGCCCTGAAAGAAAAGCTTTACAAGAACGGTAATGTTACATAACGCTTTTCGTATGTCTCAATATGTTGTACAACTCAGTAGTGTATGGAAAATATGTCATTTGCAAAAATTGAAATAGATGTCAACGTAGGGTTAGAATCTGCTCTTATATTACAGGAGAGCTAAAGTGTTACAATGCATGGTGATGAAGGAGCCTTTGATGTCTAAATATACTTACCAATCAAATGTCTTTTGTCCTCTACTGCTTCCTCCTCCTTGCTTCACCCACTCTTCACTTTGCCAATTCCAGCATCTTGATCCTTGATCCTACTAGAGCTTCACTTCCTCCTCTCCTTCACTGATGCGAGCACGCATGGAAGCGATGTTACATTCCAGTATCTCTACTGCCCATGTGCGCACAGGGAAGAAGAAAGAAGACAGGAAGTGCCACTGGATTGCAACACTGGATTTAGTAAAGTAAAGAACTGCTGGAAAAGAAGAATGAGGCAGCGGGGGACATCCATCAATAAGTATATTTAAACTCCCTAGGCTCCCTTACCCACAGACATTTGAGCACTTTAGTTCTTCTTTCAAGAATATTTTGCAAAATCACTTGTGTCAGATCAACAGCATGAGCTGAAAATGTGCAACATGTCATACAACTGAAATGATTTCACTTTGGTTTTTTTTTAATGTAAATCTATCTTTTTTTTTTTTTTTTATTAAGGTCTAATTTTAGGAGAGTAACAGGGTATCTTATAGTTAAATGGGATTGTCAAAGACGTAGCAACTTGACATAACTAAGTTGCTGCAAGCTGCAGCAGAATCTGTTAAATAGAATTTGTGGTACAAATGAGTGAAGGCGAGCCCCATAGAAAACAAAGGGAAGTGTTTGTGTGTGAGCATCCAGACCTACTGGGCTGACTAACTCTCAAAAAAGGTGTGAAAGAAGCCTAACAGCTGAAGTCTTAACAGCGACATGGCAAAATTGTACATTTTAGTTTGTTTTGCAAAAAAAATACTTTACTTGTTTCTCCAGGTGAATTATTGATTTACATCATGTTTACCAGTCAGAAGAGCCACAATTCATTGGGGCTCAGCAGGGTGCTTACTTTTTCTGTATGTATGTATAAAGCTCCACAAATTTACGCAGCTCTGTACAATTCAGCAATACAAATATAATACAGACAGGGGAAAAGTGCATTAAACAATACAAGTATATCACAAGGATACTTCACTTTAAGAGCCGGGTTGTGGTTGATGCAAGAGATTGGAGGTTTCTACCCCATAGAGCTTACAGTGGGGAAAAAAAGTATTTAGTCAGTCACCA
>WMED01005863.1:0-19057 GCA_019650415.1 Pipa parva | reverse complement strand
AATCCCTTTAATGCGCTCGCTGATGCCCACATGCAGGACATCAGTGAGCGCATCTCAGTCTGTGCGAAGTGAGCCGAAGACTACGCACCTCACTTCGGAGGATAGTGAATTACCCCCTTATAAGTGTTTAGAGACAAAGTTTGAGACTTTTGTGCGGGCCGCAGATATACCTGTAAAGGGCCACATGTTTGACATGCCTGTTCTAGACAATATATTGTAGTTTGCCTTTTAAAAAAAACTTTGATTTGCCTTGGACAGGAGGGAGCTCTTCAAGAGGATCTGTCCAGTTATCCGGATGAAGTATTTGAATCTCCATCTGAGGCTGCCATTAAGGAGGCCGAACAGACGGCAAAATCAGAAGATGGTGTAGAACGTACTGGAAGTGCTCTAGACAAAAATGAACTTGAAAAAACTCATCTAATGCTGTAAGTGGTTATATTGTATTTATTTTTTTTTTGTAATTTAGGTTTTTTTTTCTAAGTCATTGCCAGGCTGTATCTGATGGCACAGGTTGCCATTTATCTGATGGTGAAAAGTGTAAAGCTTGTTTCTTGAATGCTCATTGATATGCAGACATTGTCTCACAGTTGTGACTTACTCACCAAGAAAGCATTTCAGGCACAAAGAGGCTTATTATTAAAGTTCTTTAAGCCAGCAAAATGGTTGGATAGTGCCCAGATCAGAGTTCAACATTTTCAAATCCACTGGAGAAAGGCTGGAAACTACAATAGACAAAGGTCTTGAGTCTCTACTATTTCACTTTCGGGCTGCTGACTTATTGTATTTAATTTATCTGGCATTTAATCAGGCATGAAATCTGGCCTGGTGAATGGAAGTTTATATTTGGAAAACTTATTTTCATTTCTTAGTGTAAAAATTCATTCCTTTAGCTAAATTATGTGCTGAATATGTACTTAAATGCGTTTAAGTCAAAATTGTAATTTATTAGAAAAAAAATGTAGAGAGAAAATTCAATTGTAGCATTTTTGTTTCGGGTGACTGACACTTTAAAATGAAATATTTGTATTTAACAACTTCTGCAGACAGGCTCTACATATACTGTCTTCCGTGGCTTTGTGCAGTATGTAGAGGCTTCATCAAAGGGTTGTGAGGGGAAGGAAAGACAGGAGGGAGCCATTTTGACTGTGGTCCAATAACCTGACTGTCATGGGATTCATGCATTGATATAAATAAACTATTTTTTTATTACTTTTTAACATTTAAGATATTGTTATATACATAAAGACTTCCATAATTGGTTTTTAAGCAGAATGAGGGAAAAATTGTGAGAGGAAGTCGGGGGGCGGCGGAGGGATGTTTGACAGGGGAGCTTCCCCTCTTCCTTTTCCTTCTTTTTTCTTCTTATTGGGGCAATGCACAGTGGCTGCCATACAAATATCCAGGCACAGTGCCCAACAAACGTATCTAGTGCCAAGTTATACCCTTACCTAGAAACACATCTGCATGCACTAACTTGTGCACATTCTCTCACATACATGCATACTGTCTCACATGTACATTTGCACATATACGTGCACTCACATGCATACTAACTCACACGTACACTTACACATATATGCACTCACATACATGCATTGAGACCCACTGGCATTTTCCATGCTTTCCACTCTTGCTCTGAGTATGGGAAATAAAAAATGGCAAAATATAGAGATGACTTAATCGATAATAAACAGACATGTTAAATGTGGCCTTCAAAATAACTAAGATGTCTCCCAGCCTTACCTAGAACTGAAAAGTATTTTTGGTATGCCATCATTTTAATGTAATCTGACCTGTAAACCAGTTATATTGGATTGTAGTAAAAACTCCCAGTGCCAGTAAAGCAATGATTTTCACATATCAAGGAGTGCCAGAATTAAAGGAGCTGCAGCCTTTTTGTTTCATTACTCATGTTTTACTCATCAGAATTCTGCATTTTCCCAGCAAGCTGCACTTTTTTGTGGATTTGTTAGTGCATTTAGTCACTGCTACATGCCTTTATGCATAGAGAAAACTGCTAGCTTGTGATGATGGGTGTTTAAGGGCTGTGTCCTTTAGATTGTATGAGCACAACATCAATTCATATACTTTGGGCACATGTTCAGTAAAGGGCTGCATCTTGCAAGTACATGGTAGATTTGCAACAAAAAAGCATTCACAATTCAGTCTGAAAATAAGCACTGCACATCTTGGATACTTGACTACTGCTTAGGGTTTATAAGTGTGTGGCACAAGATTGTCAGTTCAGAAGAATACTAGTGACTGTAACATGTTTAGTAGTTTGATTTAGATTTGTTGGGAGCATTGTACTTTAAGTGAGCTATACATTGACGCTTCTGTCCCTTAAACCAGTTTTGATCTACTTCTAGACCTTTGGAACGGGGATGGCGTAAAACAAAAGAAGGACATTTTTTACAGCCAAAGGTCCGACTGTGCCAGGAAGTTGTTAGTGTTAGCCCACAAAAGAGAGGACAACGTATAGCAATTCCAGTAAAGAAATTGTTTGCGAAAGAAAAGAGGCCATATGGACTTGGCATGGTTGGAAAACTGACAAATAGGACATACCGCAAAAGGATAGACAGTTATGTAAAAAGACAAATAGAAGATATGGATGATCATAGGTGAGTACAATACTAACAATGATAGTGATTTTATATAAATAACAGTTTACGTACATTCCTTGTAATATTATAACAAAAGTAATGCAATGAGTGCAGGGCCAAGCCAAGGTTTTTTTGCTTCCTAGGCGGAGTAATGAAATCTCACCCCCGCCCCAGTCCTTGATGACTGACACTCCCCCCCTCATATGCACACCTATATAATCCCACTCTAAAGTAAAGTTTTTCCCTGTCTCCCTCCATCCTGTCCCCATCCCTGCTGCTTTCCTTTCCCTGCTGCCCCACTTCCTGCTGATGATTTCTTTCTGTTGCTTTCCTTCCACTGCTAGCACCCTCCATGCTGCTTTCCGTAATCCCTTTCCCCTGAGATACCTCCCCCACAACCCCCCTCCCACACTGTGCTGCCCCCTCCTTCCTACTCCCTACACTCTGAAGGTGGGGGCTATCTTGGTGCACACCTTCTCCCTGTCCCTACCTACCTCCTTCATGGCCTGGCTCTGTCTGCTGTAGAGCTGAGCACTACAGTGTTTCTCTCCCCAGCAAAGATTCAACTTTCTGCCGATCATAGGAAGTTACATCATTGCTGGAGTAAGGAACGCTGTAGCACTCAACTCTTCAGCAGATAGAGCTGGGCCATGGAGGAGGTAGAGAGGGACAGGAAAAAGGAGTGGGGGGGGGGGGGGGGGGGGGGGTGAGAACCAAGATGGTACCCCTTTCGGCAGCACCCTAAACGGCTGCCTACCCCTCGGCCCAGCCCTGAACGAGTGGAAAACATAATTAAAGGCCAAAAGGAAAGAGCAGCGAGAGAGAGAGAGCAGAGGAAAAAAAAATGATGGGTATTACAGGCATTTGACAACTAGGATTGTATTTAGATTGTAAACTCTACAGGGCAGGAGCCCACTGGTACTTAGAGCGATGTGTTTTCATGATTTTATGCTTGTAATTTTATTCACTTGTACTACAGTTTATTAAGCACTTCCTTTTCGATTTCCTTTTACCAGAAACTGGTGATCTCTGATTTAAGTTATGATGTATCAGCAGAGCTGGTTATAGACAGAAGTAAAAAAACATAGTGTTGTTCTTGTTATTACTTAATCTATTAAAGAAAACATTCCATATGCATGAACAGCTTTTTCTTACTTCCTATTTACAAATTCCTCTCTTGTATGCCTTGATCGTACAGTAAAATGTAACTTACTATTAAAATACATCATTTCATTTATACAGGGAGAAAATCTATACATTTATTCATCTACTGACCATGTTTGGTTGCAGTGCTGTCCTACTGACATTAAAGGCCCAGTTTTTATTAATACTTATTCAGGAATTGTGCATGAAACATCATTTTTTTAAAGCTAAATATTATATTCTGTAGAGCTTTTGGAAGGAAATAATAAATAGTATCTACGAATGCAATTGAGGCATTTGAATTGTTTGATGTTACTGTCCTTTTAAGGCTATATATACACATTCAGATAAAGATATATATATATATATATATATGTATATATTTTCATATCTTTCCCAACATATAGAATACTACCAACCTATTAGCAGAATTGGGAACATTTTAAATGAGTTCACCATTAGGTCCGCAAAATACAAGGTTTGGTCATTATATTTTTCACTCACCAAGTCTGAGGCAAATGTGCTCACAGAGCCCTGTAAGAGGGAGGAAGGGAGGGGCATGTCTAAATCAGCAACATGGCTGCCTCGTACTGTTAGGGACTGCTTATTGTGTTCTTACCTATCAGACCTATTGATTTAATAAGAGAATAAGAAAAAGTTTGGTTCATCTTTAATGTAATTTGAAGCTCTTTCATATATTTTTACATGCATATATGAGAGTCAGCTCCATGAAGAGCACAGTGTGTTTCAGTGTTTATCATATGTAGACATGCATGGCACAGCAACCCAGAGAAACATAGGTCTTAAAAAGCTCTTTGCACCTGTTTGTCTGAATGACCTGTTTATACAAGCGCTCAAGCAGGCAAGCTGTGCAAACTCTCCTTGATGTGAATAGTACTGAGATCTTTTCGAGGTTTTTCAGTTTTAATTGAATAAATGTCCCCACAGGCCAACGATCTTTCTCTGTAAATCAGGAACTCTCATTCTGGGTCTCGTATTGTTGTACCACCAGTCATCAGAAGAGCTGTTACTTAGAACGGGCTGGAAAATGAGTTTCAGAGTTAGTTTCATTACAAAGCTGACCTGTGGTAACCTTCTCCGTTACCAGACAGTGTTACAATGATTTTATTGATTAGATCTTAAAATATACATTCCAAATGTAAACAGTTATGTTTACCCTAAAATGATTATTTGCATTGATCATCATTCAAATTCCATTTGTGTTCCACCACAGGCCGTTCTTCACTTATTGGATTACAGTTGTGCATTTATTAATAACGATTCTGGCTGTATGCATCTATGGGATAGCCCCAGTTGGATTTTCTCAACATGAAACTGTAGAATCTGTAAGTAAATTCACAATAGCCAGTCAGTCCTTATGTGAAATTAATTTCTTATCTCACTTTAGAGCAACAGTTTGAAAACATTAACATTGTGCGTCAGATGGTGTGATACATTTACACGGACATATTAAAAATGTTATTCCAACAAGCAGGATTAAGGGGCAGGAAATACAAGCAAAATTGACAAGCAGGTGCAGTGGGGGACGTGATACTAGTCCTTAGATGTGACGCTACATCATACAAACAGAGAATTTATTGTAGTTTTTAATATAGTATAGAAAAAAATTATATTACTTTTAAACTACATTTTTTGTAATACATCAATAATGATAGCATTCTAGAATTTCATATTCATTTTAGTTGACATTTCATCAACCTGTTTGAAGAGTTTTTCTTAGAAGTCAGATGGGTGTGATTGTGTTAAGAGAAAAGGTGTTTAATAAATATATTGACATACAATCAAGGCTTGGTATTTAATTTGGGCCTTACAGTAGATATGGTATAGGTACATTGAATAGATATTATAAATTAGTAAACTGTTGTTATGCTATGCTATTTATCTGATGCTATTCTTATATTTATTGCCATCTCATGGTAGTTATAATAATTACAACTGGTTAGTTCCTGAGGGTCCTGAAACAACCAAATATGCACTGGGAGTATGAGTTTAATAGATCAAGTGACATGAATTATATAATGAATTTGTAGAACATTTCTAGTGTCTTTCAGCCCAGTTTCCTTGAGACCCATAGTATTACATCCTGAGAAAGTGGTTCCTGGTGGGTAGGAGACTTCCTTAAGACTAGTATGCCTTGTTGGAAAGAGAGAACTGCTGTGTTAGTTAACAAGTGATTTGGAGGAGGCAGATTCAGTAATAGGTGAAGTAGGTGAACAAGAGTCAGTCAGGTTAAAGGCGAGTACAGCCTACTAGTAGAGAGTAAAGGCCATCTCTTAGACAGGGTCACCAAGTCTACAGGCACAGAGATGTCACCAAAGATCTACTGTTATCATCCTGACACTTCTCCTATCTGGATCCACCCTGTATCTCTCAGAGGGTAATTAATTTAGTCTGTTTATCATCCTGCAGTAGAAGTACTTCATATGTTATTCAGTAAGGTGCGAATTCGACTGTCGAATTTGCAAACAGCGGATTCCCATAGCAAATCTGCTACAATTTCCCCAATGTAAAGTTGACAATTTTTTAATGTTAAGATTGCAACAATTTTCCCATAATAAAGTTGCGACTGTGACAATATTCTCATTATAAAGATGCGACTGCAGCAGCCTATTACGACTGTCTTTATCTGGCGATTTGTCATCTATACGCAACAATTTGGACTTCATCTCTGTAAAGCACTGCATAATATATCAGCGCTATATAAATGAATAAATACAAATACATACATACATCTATCAAACCAGATATTAATACCAGTATTCCATACACTCTCCATAGTGCTTCTATAAAAGGTAGTAAGTGCAGAGAGTGGACAAATAACTTTTCAAAGTTGCTATAAGAATTGGAAACTGGATAGTTTCAGACCAAATTAAATATACTCCCAGAAATGTAAAATCCTCTACTAATGAAACAGGAGTTAGTTGGTCCTGATCTGGGGTGCCCAACCTAAAAATCAGTGACCTTATTGTGATCATATAAACATTTTAAAACGAGTCATTGCCTTCACACTTCGCATGCTTGGAGTCCATGTTTATGTGTAGTAATAAGCCCAATGTGAACCTCATTTCCATTATTCAGATACCATAAACCTTAAAACTAGGATTTTATTTTATTTATTTTTTTTTAGCATTAATTTATTGCAAACATTTTTGTAATAAGGGTGATCTTTTTTTCTTCTTTGTAGGTTCTAAGAAATAGAGGTGTTTACGAAAATGTGAAATATATTCAACAAGAAAACTTCTGGATTGGACCAAGTTCTGTAAGCAGCTATGTTTTTTTCACTGTATAATAAAAGGGCTTAATACCTGTCACCTTGTCTGATTTGTGTCCGTCCCCTTTTGCTGCATATTGATTATCGTTAAAAGAAAAAATCTAATATTCTGCCCTTTTTCTTCCAATGCTACAATGGCAATGGGATATTCGCCGTTAAAATTGACAATGAGCCTCCTCTAGACAGATTTCTCTCAATACTTTGTTTTGGAGAGTGTGACTGGAGGTTACCTATATCTGCTGGCTTAAAAGGCTCCTTGTCAGCAACAAACAGCGATTTCACTTTTAGGGCATTGCACCAACTGAATTTTAAAATTAGAACTGCTCAGTGAAGTGGCTGCCTACTGTAAATGGGAGTATGGATGTGGTAGGGTGACATATACATTCATATTATTTGTTTCTTTTATATACAACTATGGGGATAGACCTTATTGTGTACATGCACTATCCAGTATCGTGATGGATACGTGATCCATTGTAGGTTTAGCGCCTAATTAGAATCTTGAAAGTACTGTATCACTCTTATAGATAAAAAATAATAAAAATTATGTAGAATAAATAAAATAACAGTGAACCAGTAAAATTTTTTGATAAAAATTAGTCCAAAGTTATTGATCCGTAACTTGAAATTAAATGAAAATCATTGTGTGTCTGTCACAACACCATTGTTTAAACCAAACAGTATTACGCTAGGTATCTTTTTTGTTTTTCCAAAACCTCCAGCGCATCCTCTTTTCATATCCACACGATTATCGTCCAATGCACTATCCAGTGCTAACATATTTATGAGAGCATAGCACAGACCTTTCATTTTAACTGTATTCATTAATTCATTAACTGACTCACTATAAAATGTTATCTTTGTAGATTAATTACTGACTTATATTGCTTTGTGTTTTTTTATTAATGGGCTTTCTGGGACACTTTGTGAAAATATATATATATATATATATAAAATCTAAAGTTCTACAGAAACAGACAGAAATAGAGGTTTTTTACTTAACAAAAGAAAAATGGCTGCAACCTGCAAAGATAAAGAAAGAAAAACACTTGATGACTCCTCTGTGACTTGTCAACATTGTTTACTCAGTTATTATAATATGACATGCATCAAAGCATTACAGAAGCAGGAAGTCCTGTCTGCATAACCAACAGTTCTTCCTGTCCTTCCACTAACTGCTCATTTACACATATGTGATTTCATTAACAATGGACAATAAATCCCCTGATTCATCTTTGAGAAAAAAGTAAAGATAAAAATGAATTCTTTTGATTGCTGAACTGGTTGTTCTGCTTGGTAACTCTTCCATATCCTATTTATCTCATATAACCCATGTCATCACAGGTTAAAGAATGCATGATCTAACTGATGATACGGAATGTACAGATTTTGATGCTGTTTTCATTGAGATTGCTTTGTGCTACACTTCCTTATAGGCTAAGATCACACATCCTGTCATTTTCAGCACTACATGTTACTACTATTCTATTTAGAGACAAGTATAATACAGGCGATACCTTTTCTTGGCTAACTGAATAGATGGTAAATACAAGCTTTCCATACTACTTAGCTCTCTTCTGTATAACTGGGGTACGCTGGGAAGTCTGTATAACTAAGGCATGCTGGGTAATCAGTAGAGACAAGTATAATACAGGCGATACCTTTTCTTGGCTAACTGAATAGATGGTAAATGCAAGCTTTCCACACTACTTAAGTCTCTATTTTAGGCATGGCATGGGATGCCATGCCATGCCATGCCTGAAGAAGAGGCTTAAGTTGTGTGGAAAGCTTGCATTTACCATCTATTCAGTTAGCTAATGAAGGGTATCGCCTATACCAGTAGTTCTTAACCTGTGGGTCGCGACCCCGGCGGGGGTCTCGAGGCCATCCCACTGGGGTCAAGAACCGCTCCGGCACCCGGAAGTGCCCGCAGGAATACTTCTTATAAGGGTTCCTGCGGGGTGACGTCGGCCGCAAACGTCACCACGTGACGCGCGATGTGATGACATTTCGGCCGAACGTCACTACGTGACGCGCGTACGTGATGACGTTAGGCCGAAACATCATCACGCGTGGCGCGGTGACGTCAGCGCCGGGTGTTGCCTGCCAAAAAGGTTGAGAACCGCTGGCCTATACTCTACTAGTCTCTGCTTATAGCTGTGGCTAACACAGTGCTAAACTCTACTGATTATTCTATTCAGAAACTCTTCACATTTAACTGTCTCTATATTTACCATTCTCAAGTTTTTCTATGCTAAAAAAACTTTAGTTAAAACAACATATCCTATTTGAACACATCTTTGTTTTTCTATTGCTTAAAAGGCAGATGCAAGCTGAGTTTACTTGGTCAATTATCACTTTGTGATAGACAAGCTCATGATAAGACATTAAAGCTACATTACCCTTTTAAAGTTACACTTCAGTATAGCTTAATGAGTTGAGTCTGATGACGAAATCAGCTTTTTTACCGCTGACAAAATCAGCTCTGCTTTACCTGTATAGTGAAGAATTCATCCATTATTCCTTTGCCATGGAGGGATCTATCTCACTATTGTCCACTGGATTGACTTACACTCATGTAACGGAGCATATTTAATTGGATGCTAATAAAGTTTGTCTTTTCAGGAAGCCTTAATACATCTGGGTGCAAAGTTTTCCCCATGTATGAGACAAGATCAGCAAGTTCATAACTTCATTCAGATGAAAAAAGAAAAAGAGAAGAACTCTGGGTGCTGTGTACGAAATGATAAATCAGGATGCATACAGACATCAGAAGAGGAGTGCTCAGTAAGCACTATTCATGTGATTTGTTGACTGCAATTTGATTTTTTTTGTATTTGGTGCACTCGCAAAATCACAGATGTGAGTCAGTCTATTCTGACCAGAGGCAGACATTCGGCTGAAAATCAAAACATTTCTAGTACAGATTTTTTAGGACCAGGAAAAAATCTTAAAACGAAGGCGAAATATAGAAGAAAGACCTTTTTTCTTAGATATGAATGCAATGTTACATCCAGAGTTGAGAACTGGTTAACCGAGGTAAATGTTCTATAATGACAGACATTTCTTGCAAGTAGTTGCACAGACCTTGACCACCTGACCTATGCTACAATCAACATTTTTAATACAGAATAAAATATATTTTTCATTACCCACCGGGCCCTCCCTTCGGGGCCAGGGCCCAAATACAGTTGCAACCCCTGTAGCCGCTGTAGTTATGCCTATGTATGGTCATAAAGTAACTCTTCACAAAGTGATTTAAATAATATGGAGTTTTATTGGAAGATGTTGTCACCTAACAATGGGGATGGACTGGCAGTTCTATCAGTTTCAGCTGGCACACTCTCATTTAGTTTACTAATCACCTGGAGGGAATTATTACACACTGGGAAGTTTCAGGGACCCGGAATCTCAGGCCTTGATTTTTTAATGTCCTGAGGGTTATTTACTGGCATTTCTCCTTTCTGGAAAATAACCAATTAATTCACAATAGCAGCATTATTCATTTTATCACATTGTAGCAACATAAATCAGATTTGTAACTCAAATTTATTCCAGAGATCTTGAAGTAAGGTAGAAGAATGTAGACTCATTACTATACAGATTATTAGATAAGTATTAGTAAAGAAAAGGCTGATATATAACTCTATGCTGGTTTCAAATTGAACCCATATAAATCACTCTATTGACAATAGCCTTGCTCAGTAGATTCATATGCAGAACACTTTCTGCAGTGTTATGCTATGTATTATGTTCACATGGTGTATTGTTATAGTACTTTGCATTAGTTCTGCACAGAAGGTTAGAAATCACCATTACCAACCAAACAGCAGGTTGGTTACTACAGGATGCATTGTGTGGCCCCCTAAACATATTTTATAAGTGTAGAGCTTTGGAAGACTGATAATAGGTTTGCATTTGACTTAAAATGTACCTGCCACCTCAAAACGAATACAAATTTAGGTTTTACTAATGAAATAAATATTTTTGTGTATATATATGTATGTATGTATTTTTAAGAATGTACATTTATACAGTGTTTCTCTCTGTCATCTTCTCTGTCAGCCTGCCTTTTCTTTCCCGAGTGTCGGATGGGCAGGGTTAAATGATGATTGACATTATAGCTCTTCCAATCAGATCCCTTAAATCACAATCTATTAGGGATCTGATTGAAGGAGCTATAATGTCAGTCATCATTTAGCCACGCCCACCAGACTTGGGAAAGAAAAGTCAGGCTGACAGGGAAGATGACAGGGAGAAACACTGTATAAAGGTACATTTTTTGAAAATACATATATATTTACAAAACGTTTATTTCATTAGTACAACCTAAATTAGTATTAGAGTTTTGAAGTGATAGGTTCACTTTAAGGTTTTAATTTAATAGATTGTCTATTTTACAGTTTAGATGCAATTTCAAGGCAAGTTAAACATTTAAAAACCTTACAACTGATATGGTGACGTATTGTTCAGTGAATACTGTATTTCTCTGCACTTGTGCTCAGTTTGTATTGCTGCCACTAGTTCTAATTCATGAAGCTACCATTTAAATGACTAGGAGACTGCCCACACAGTGGACTGTGACATCATTTTCAGCATACTCACTGAAGAGCCACAATAGGGGTGCAAGTGGCACTAGAGAAACTTACGAGTGGAGAAAGCAAAATTCATGAAATTAGCAAATATTATAGTGGAAATGCGAAGCAAGGAAAATACATTGTGCAAAGGAGACTTTTTTTAAATTGAATATTATTCTTTCATTATGAAACTTATGTTTGATGTTTGAATATTACCTGTGAGTATTAAACCGGACTGGAGTTTTATTCTTGTTTTTTTTCTTTTAGTCCACTCTAGCTGTTTGGGTAAAATGGCCATCTCATTCCAGTACACCATTACTTGCAAACAAAAGTTTAAGGAATTTTGGATCTGTTTGCCACCAGGATCCGAGGTTTGTTACTCTCTGTTGTCAGCATGTGTTGTTTTGTGATATCCTTTTTTTAAAAATTAATACTACTTATTAATTGCTAAATGAAAACAGATGATTTAATTTTGGTAGGAAACACAGCCAGATATGCACAAGCTTACATAACTCCCTCTGACTGTACCTACTCATTGTTAGGTCCCTAGTAACATTTGTTTCACCCAGAACAATTCAAAAGCACTCATTTTACTATTTTTATTATTATTATTATTTAATACTGTTGAGTAATTGTTGGCAATTGTGACTCTATGAGTTGCCCAGAAGTGTTACTCCTAAACAAGACCATCCCCATTTTGTTATAAATTTCTGCCATCTGATTGGTGGATATAATTGGAATTTAAAATAATTCATGAAGTATGTGTGAAAACATAATAAATGGTATAGCGTTTTGACTGCAAAAAATAATTTTTGTTTCCAAAGGTTTTGTGCTGAACCAGCATCAGTTCCTCCACATGAATGGCCTGACGACATCACAAAATGGCCGGTATGACAATTTATGAAAAAAATATATAAAATGCTTCACCAATGGAACATAACTGGGGGGGGGATTTATACTTACAGAAGCAGTGTTTGCCCAGGTCTAGTAACCCATAACAATCAATCATATGTGTGACTTCATTACATCAGATCCACTTTACTAAATGCTAAATGCTGATTGGTTGTTGTAGTATAGACCTGGAAATATATTGCCCCTGCATATGTTCCAACAACTGGACAACATGAATCACAAACATAGGGGGTAATTCAGCACGGTGCGAACTCACCTTGCAATGCTTTGATTCAACCTTGCAAAAATGGTTACGCACTGCCTTCTCTCCTACACGCGCACATCAGCGCACGCTTTAAAGGAATTACAGTCTCGCGAGGCGACTCAAGTTGTCGCGAGGAGACTGGAATACCTTTAAAGTATGCGCTGATGTGGGTGTGTAGGAGAGAAGGCAGCGCGTAACCATTTTTGCGAGGTGAATCGAAGCATCGGCAGGTGAGTTTGCACCTTGCTGAATTACCCCCATAAAGTGGCAGCCATTTATATAACAGAAAAAAACATGAAATGCTATTTGCTTTATATGAGAGAGCCAATGGTATCATTCTAATTTACCTCTCTGTCATTAGGGGCTTCCAGCATATGAAGGTGTGAATTTAAGAAAGAAAATTAAATTATATCATACTTAAAAAATCTTGTGTTCTAGACTAGATTTGGATGCATAAAAATAAACCGGAGGATAACTTCTGGCCTGATACTTAAGACCAGTGGTTCTCAACCTCTCTTTTGCCGCAACCCTTTATCCGTAACCACGACAATTTTAAAGTCGCGACTGCGACAATACTTCCATAGCAAACTATGGAACAATCCATGGACTATGCAGTCACGACGGCAACAATATTCACATTATCATACATATACTATAGCAATATTGGGGGAAATGTAACAAGTGGCATTAACATTAAAAATAGATGCAAATTTCTTTGCGTCCATTTATTAGCAATTTGCGTCCATTTATTAGCGATTTATCATTCAGTTTGCGACCATTTTGCACCAGCTGCGCCTGTTTTTTATTTTGGGGGGGGGGGGAAAGGAAAAAGTATTTCCCATTTCTCAGTGTAATATTATGATGTTATAAAATGCCATCATTTAATTGGAGAGTACTGTAAACTTTTGTTTGGGATTAAATGTTTGTCCTTTTTTTCATGTTTTCAGGTGTGCACAAAAAATAGTGATGGAAGTTACCCTAACCATCTTCACATGGACTGTGTTATAACAGGCAGGCCCTGTTGTATTGGTACAAAAGGAAGGTATGTACATGGTCCTATGATTTCTTGTGTATAGGGTGAAAAAGTTCTGCCTAATTACTTAACAGTGATACAGAACTTACTGATTTCAAAAAATGAGGTGTGTTCTTCAGCTTCTAAAGATACTAAAGAAAAGGAAACATTTCCAGTTAACAAATAATACAGAGAAGGAATTAGGGAAAATGTATTCATTCCGAGACATTTTCTTCTCACAGGTGTGAAATAACATCCAGGGAATACTGTGATTTCATGAAAGGATACTTCCATGAAGAGGCCACACTATGCTCACAGGTATTCTTTCTTTTTTTTTAACTAAGCTGAGCTAAGTTAAACTGTGTTTAACTTTATTAAAATGTATTTGTATTCCTGTTCCAGTATTTCCGCCAGTCTCATTTTGATCAGTCTTCTTTACATGTTTGAATACTTGTGTTCATTTCCCATTTCTGGCCATGTGGGTTATTAATAATCAGTGGTCAAGATTTGTCAGCACACAACTAACATGTAATATAAATGTACATTGTGCTTTAGATGAGAGACACTTCTGTGTGTTTCATACAAGCAATACATGTTTGGTGTCATAACTGTAGTGTTGAATTGAGGGCTACATAACTTAGTGAAACTTTAGAAATAAAAGTGTACATTTATACAATGTGAGATTTATTAGAAATCTATGTAAGAAATTATTTTACAGTAATATCAGTATTTTATGAATTCCTTCTTGGAGGGGAATTCACCATTCTGCAAAGTGAGCTCCGAATCCTTCGGCTCACTTCGCAACTCTTTTGCTCTCGCCGAGACTGGAATCCCTTTAATGCGCTCGCTGATGTCCGCATGCAGGACATCAGCGAGCGCATAACACCATTTGCGAAGTGAGCCGAAGGATTCGGAGCTCACTTCGCTGAATGGTGAATTCCCCCCTTGAAGTGAAATGTCTATGATGACCAGACCTGGTGTTGCCCTACAATCAGTGGATGGAAGCAGCACAATCACTGCCTGTGTTTAAAGGAACAGTCCTGCCAAAATTTAAAAAAAAATACACGTGATTATTTATGCTAATTAACACCTTTTAGTAAATATGATTTATTATAATTTTATATTTAAAAATTTACAATTCTTATCTGTAAAGACGTGCTATACAGTACTTCTGTGTTGCATACTTCAGCCTCCAACACCGCTGGTGACTCTATGGCATCCTAATCAGGAGATCCCTATCAGGAGCACATTCCACACTAGCCGCGCTACTACTGAAGCCCTGCATTGGCATTTCTTAGAAAGAAGTCACATGGAAAGCGTGCACATCATCCAGGGAGGATGCACTGATGACATGCACGCGCTCCATGTGACTTCTAGGAAGTGCCATTGCGGGGCTTCAGTAGGAGCATGGCTAGCGAGGAATGGAATCCTGGTAGGGATCTCCTGATTAGGATGCCGGAGAGTCGCTGGAGGTGTTGAAGGCTGGCGTATGCAACATGGAAGTGTTGTATAGCACGTCTTTACAGATAAGAATTTTAACTTTTTTATAAAAATTGATAATAAATTGTATTAACCAAAAGGTGTTAATTAGCATAAATAATTCAATGTATTTTTAAAAATTTCGGCCAGACTGTTCCTTTAAAGCAAGTGCAAAATCACTTCTCACCACTAAACAATGTTCAAATCACTGTCAATGGACAGCACAATAATCTTCTTCATACTGTAAAACTTTGCAATTATTCAGGAATGCAAAGTTTGAGACTTCAAAGTTGGGCCATATTTTTCAAACCAAGCCCAGTATATAAAATAAAATCATCCATTAAATGTGAACATTTTGGCTAGTTCTATAGATATTTCACTATTCTTATTACCCTTGCACATATAAACTGATTTATCTTTTATTTCCATGTGAAAATGAATAATGTTGTCATGTGAGAAACTGAAGTAATAATTCAGTAACTGATATGTATGTCATCTCCTTGCAGGTACATTGCATGGATGATGTATGTGGACTGTTGCCATTTCTGAATCCAGAATATCCTGACCAGTTCTATAGGTTATGGCTTTCTCTGTTCCTGCATGCAGGGTATGATATGTCATTTTGGCTTTCAGAAGGTTAATAGGATTAAAGATTTACTGATTTGTAAATAGCACTTCTGTTTTTATCATTTTCATATACATGCCCAGCAACCTACTAATAGGTCTCATCTATGGACTTCAAGTTTCCTAAGGAAATGCCGAGTAGTATGAGTTAGGCTTTAGAAATCTGGCCTCTCTCATACCCCAATAATGCCACTTCTGCTCCCCATCCCCCATTCAATGCTTTGCCCCTAGATTCCCCTTGCCAGCAGCTCCTATATACTGTATAGCCCCACCCAACATATGATGCTAATAGAATGATCAAGACTTATTTGGCTATCTGGAATCTTCGTCTGGCCACTGGATCACCACTGGCCCCATGTATGTTGATATTTGAAGCTGAGATATAAGGGTAGACCATTTGTTAGCAAAGTTTATGGTATAGGTTTCAGGGAAAGTTTTTGTGCTGCTAAATCCAAGAAAATGTACATAAGCCATACCGTTTTGAAACATTACAGTAGTATTAAGTCTTTAGCAGACATAGTACTGTCACTATTCTAAGGCAATCTATTGCAAAAGAAACTGTGCTGCAGATTGCAATAACATTAGCGCTAAACAATGTCATGCAGACACTTCATTTTAATACACAGGAACAGAAATACTACATATACTTTAAAAAGGAAACCCAAATATGACCTCTTTAACATTCCTTTTCTACTACTCAAATACCTCAAAGAGAGACAAAAAAAACTCAGACCACCAGGAGTGATTTTTTGCTGAGTCAAGCCAGATTAACAACACAGCTTTAGGCTCTGCTGGTAAATCACTACTAAATTTATAGGCTTTGCTGGGGGGAGCAGATAAAATTCAATAAAACACCCTGAAGCTATTTTGCTATGTATTCTTTCTAAATTGCATTGGCATGGTAGCACAATGGAAATATTTTACTTGGCACAAATTAATTTGTCAGTTCTAGAATAGTGACATGGAAATGGTGCTGAGCTGAGTATTCACTCCAGTGCTAGCTGTGAAATGGCTTTACCTTGATTTCTACCCACAGTCCAATTATGCCTAGATTTTAATCTGGTAAAATTATTATAATAGACGTTATTACTAGAACCCATGCAATTTCTGAAACATGGTAACATTTTTAGGACATAATTGTATGTAAAACAAAGAATTAAATTACACTATTTTTCGCACCATAAGACGCATCTAGGATTTTAAGGAGGAAAATAAGAAAAAAAAATTCTGAACCAAATGGTGTGCTAAAATTTTTAATAAAATATACCACTCCTCACTTGACTCCATTCCCTGACTGCCTGTCTGCCCTCTCTCCCCTTCCTGCAATCCCTCGCCTGCCATCCCTACCCTGCCTGCCTGCCCTCCTGCCATTCCTCCCTTGCCTGCTCTCCTGCCATTCCTCCCTGGCCTGCTTTCCTCCCATCCCTCCCCTGCCTGCCCTCCTGCCATTCCTTTACTGCCTGCCTGCCCTCCTGCCATTCCTCCCTCGCCGACTTTCCTTCTTACCTTGCTTCACCGAGCCGCCTCCTCTGAGTGCTTCTCTACACTGAGGTAAGTTGAGTGCGACAGTGCTCCTTTGTGCCTTCAGCTCGTCGGCTCTATTCGCTGTGGATTCGGCAGCTGCTGACGAGAGCCAAAGACCCCAAGGAGCGCCATTGCGCTCAACTTAACTCAGTGTGGAAAAGCACTGAGAGGAGGCAGCACGCTGGAGAAAGATGAGTACTCTGAATTTTCTTCAGCTTCTGCGGGGTGGGGAGCTGGTGTATCGGCACCCCCCACCCACGCCCCGCAGCAGCTGAAGAAAAGGAACATTTGTTCCATAAGATGTGCAGGCATTTTCCCCCATTTTTTGGGGGGAAAAAGAGTGTCTTATGGAGCGAAAACTACGGTAGCACCAACTATTTATTCTATCTTCCACTAATACCTTTAGTGAATGACTTAATCACAGGAATTTTAGTCTTTCTGAAAAAGTTACCATATATTACATACAGCCTAAAGCATTCCAGGTAAATACAGTGTAATAAGCACAAGCTGAAACTAGAAAATAATCATACCAGTAGTAAATCCTGCTATTGCTACCTCCTGAGCTGGATTGTTTCTATGTTCTTTGTACCTGTAAATTTACATTTCATGACATAATCCATGAATTTTACTTTTATACTTTACAGAATCTTGCATTGCTTAGTTTCCGTATGTTTCCAGATGACAATACTGCGTGATTTGGAAAAGCTGGCCGGTTGGCACAGAATATCCATTATTTATATCCTAAGTGGAATTACTGGAAATCTGACAAGTGCTATATTCCTGCCCTACAGAGCTGAGGTACTGACTGTTTATTTCAATACTGAAAAGAAATGCATTCATTACCAAAGAAATATTTGGCCTTTTAGGAATCCATAAACATAAAGGTACAATATGTTTATTAAACATTTCACTTTACTCACAAGCGTGTTCTCAAGGTTGAACAAACTGGCACTTAGAATTGTGTGCTTTTCTTAAGCCTTTTCAAGAAGATTAAACCTAATGTGGAATGGAATGTTTTGTCTGTATATTTTTCAGTTCTTGTAGCCATTATACCAACCTTTGTGCATTTTTTGCTTTATGATTATTTGTGAGTAGAAAAAAAAAACTTACCATTGAATTCTTCCTGTGTGTAACACAGGATTTGCTATATTGAAAGGATACTGTAAAGCTTCTGGGAACCAGCTGTAAAGAGAGATACTGTAATCACTGGGGGGTTGCATTAAAATAAAGGTGTTGCAGCCAATATAAAGCCAGATTGGCTTTATCTTAAAGCAGGAGTCACAAAGAATGAAGGAGGTGGTATTTTCCTCCTCCCCCCCTTAGGGATCCCCCCTAGAGAGAGCAAGCTTTAGTTATCCTCCAGGCATCAGGTCAAGATGAATACTCAATAGCAAAGACAAAAATTGCTAAATAACTGAATGATAGGATATTTAGTTCAACAACTGCAGACATGGACTTTGAATCCATGTGGTCCCTGAGGCTATTATCTGCAGCCCATTGGGAACCTGAGATATCCTTGGGACTGTAGAAAGCAGGCTGAGGGAAGAGCGTAAGAAGAAGTATACACTACTGCACGTGTGAGAGAAAAGCATGCCACCAGTGGCATAGAATGAGCCCCTGTAATGGCGGGCGGGGGGGGGGGGGGGG